>MCJB01048934.1:0-41469 GCA_002018475.1 Nicotiana obtusifolia
AAAATCATCTTGAAAAACCTTAGAGTCATCCTAGAATTTTCTTGTAGCTTTTCATCCACCCTTTGTAAATCTTTTGTGATATATATTACATATGAGTTCTTGCTAAATTTCCTTCTTGTTCTTCCTTTCGAATTGATGGAAAGGCCGGTCCATGTATGAAAATAGAGTAAGTGTACTCTTTGAAAGTTAGCTTATTGTAGTGCGAAAGTTTTCTGAGTTATGAACAGTTAACGTTGGTTATAGTACAAAAGTTTTCCGAGTTGTGTAGCTTGGCAAGGTTGAAGCCAGCCCCTTTTTGTAGGAAAACTTTTGCGACTATAAACAAATTAACTGCTTGTGTAGCTTGGCAATAGCCAGCCCGTTGGGTGTAGCTTGGCAATAGCCAGCCCCCTTTTTGTAGGAAAACTTTCGTACCTATGATTAAGCTTGCTTTCCTCGAGTCTCTTGCTTTGTTTCTTGTACTGTGGTGCCGTTCCTACGATTAGTCTTGATTTCACGGAGTCTCTTGCTCTGTTCGAAAGAGCCAGTCTCTTGCTCTGTTCCTTATACTGAGCAAACCTACCACAAAGTCCATAGTGATGCGCTCCCACTTCTACTCCGGTAGATCTAACCACTGAAGCAAACCACTTGGTCTCTAATGCTCATGTTTAACCTGGTGACAATTCAAACACCCCGCAACATGCTCAAGAATGTCCATCTTCATCCTTCTCCACCAGTAATGTTGCTTCAAATCATTGTACATCTTCGTATCACTCTACCTTTTTGCATCAGCACACACCCACTGCCAACGTGCGAAGCATCACAATAGACTATTTATGAACCCGATCCCGAAGGCAAAACCAAAAATGAAGTTGTAGTCAAGGCAATTTTGAGCTTCTAAAAACTCTCCTCACACTCATCGGACCATCTGACTGAGGCACACTTCTGAGTCAAATTAGTCAATGGGGTTGTTATAGATGAAAACCCCTCCACAAAGCAGCAATAATACCCAAACAACCCTAGAAAACTTCGAATCTTTATAGTAGTAGAAGGTCTGGGCCAACTTTGAACTGTCTCAATCTTCTTCGGATCCACCTTAATCCCCTCACTAGACACAACGTTCCCAAGAATGCCATCAAATCTAACCAAAACTTGCACTTAGAGGACTTAGTATGTAGCTTATTCTCCCTAAAGGTCTAGAACACAATCCTCAAATGTTGCCCATGCTCCTCCCTACTACGGGAAAATACCAATATATATAATTAATGAACACAATAACGAAGGAATCCAGATAAGGCTGAAACACGTTTTTCATGAAATGCATGAAAGATGTTAGGGCATTGATCAGCCCAAAAGACATCACCGTGAACTCAAAATGCCCATAACGGGTCCTAAAGGCTGCCTTAGGAATGTTTGAAGTCTTGATATTCAATTGGTGATACCCTGATCTCAAATCAATCTTCAAGAATACCCACCCTAAAGCTTATAAAATAAATCATCAATTACACAGTAGTGGATAATTGTTCTTGATGGTAACCTTATTTAATTGCCTTTGTCAATGCATATTCTCATGGAACTATCTTTCTTCTTCACAAATAGAACTGGAGCACCCTAAGGTGACATTCTTCGCCTGATGAAACCTTTATCTAACAATTCATGTAATTGTTCCTTCAATTCCTTCAACTTTCTTGGAGCCATGCAATATGATGGAATAGATATGGGCTGAGTATTCGGTGCTAAATCAATACCAAATTAATGTCCCTATCAAAGTGGCATGCCTGGTAGGTTTGTAGGGAAAACATCTAAAAACTCCCTCACCACAGGGGTTGAATCAACAGCGGGAGTATCAACACTAACATCTCTAACAAAGGGCAAGTACACCAAGTACTCCTTTTGAACCATCCGTTGAGCCTTCAGAAAAGACACCACCATACTAGGAACATGACCCAAGAAACCTCTCCATGCCAACTTCGGCAACCCAGGCATGACCAATGTCACGGTCTTAGCGTGACAATCAAGAATAGCATGATATGGAGATAACCAATCCATGCCCAAAATCACATCAAAATCCACCATATTAAGCATGACGAGCTCAAAAGAGGTGTATAAAAATTAGGCTAGCTAGTCAAAGATAGTATAGTTTTAAATCGTCTCAACAGGGATTCGTTTAAATAATGATTGAATAAATATTCAGCTTAACATTATTCAGCAAAATAAACCTTTGATTTTGAATTATCAACGAACTAAGAGTAAAAACTAAGATTATCAATTATGGATGATTATCGGAAGTTGGGTATTTAAGTAGCAACAATTGAATATCAATGAGAGAAATAAGGGCTTTGATAAGATATGTGCTCAACTATTATCAGGGGATATAACCCTGTGCTAAGTTCTCTCTTAAGTTCTATTGACTCTTTCGATTTCAACAGATGATTAGGCTATCTTAAGGATTCAAAATTTTCTTTCGAATGAATGAGAGTTCCGTAAAACAACATAACGACAAGTGCTATGAACATATGCAAGAATACGTTGAATGAATGGCCTTACAAAGAACGTCTCTCGACTATTCCTCTAAATTGGGTTAATTGATAACTCCAAAAACTCTTTCGATTATGTATGAGAGTCGTGAAATTAACCCAAACAAGATAAAACAATGAGAATTGCAGCAAAACGTCTCTTCTGATTAAAGTAAAACCACAATTAACCTTGCAATTCAATTAGAAACTCGTTCAACAAATTCAAGCAACTACATACATCAAACCATCGAATAATAATCAAGTCATAATATCTGTCAATAACCCTAAAAAGGACTACTCCACAATGGAGAAATTGTTCATCACAAGAGTATTAAGAGAACAAAAAAATATTACAACCCACGAATTCAAACAAACTTTTGTATTGAATGATTCGGATAAAGTATTCAAAGTCTCTGTTGTTTCCTTGCCTTCTTCTCTTCAAAATTTGCTCCAAAAATCCAAGATACCTAGTTTGGGACGAGCTTAGGCTTCATATAGGTCAAGGGGAATGCACAAAAATTACATAAATAGGGCCGACATAAACTTCACGTAGGCGGACGTGCACTGCCACACACCTGGAGCTTGGGCACGCACCTGGGTGCACATCTTTGGCAGTGTTAGTAAAAATACTATAACTTTGTGTAGGAGAGTCAAAACGATGAACCATTTGAACTGTTGATGACTAGACTCAAAGATATACATTTTACCATAATAATAATTATAAAAATCCTTGTAGATTGGGAGATATCATCTGTTATAGTTGGATCATATTTTCTAGGGAGAAACTTTAGCTCCAACCTCTAAATCCCACTATCTATTGCTTAAATATTCATCACTTGTCACCATTTGACTTCTCAACATAGTATTCAATCATCAAAAACTCTCCTTGCTATCTTTTATATATTTTCGGACCTTTTCATCTCATATCTACATTTAGAACTTGCCTGCACATCAACAAAACACAAATGCGTGGTTTTAAATAAAATTATCATCAAATTACTCACCAAAGTGTAATAACCACCCTAAATATAACCAAATTAAACCCTTAATATGCATTCATCAAATACCCCACACTTGAGCTTTTGCTCGTCCCGAGCAAATTCAAATACACTTCTAGAAAGTTGACTTTTTCAAGCAACTCTCCTAACTTGTCATGCCAAGAATATTAAAAACAGACGAAGCACCCTACTATAATATCCAAGCCTCAAGAGTCAACTCACAAGCACCACGTATTTTTCAAAAATCTGCTCACTTACTCTAAAACAAAGGCCTAAGACATTACCTTTCCTTCACAAGTCATGTACCCTCACACAAATATTAGATAGTAGTTCCACACACAATTAAGTTCAAGAACAAATAGGAACTCAAGATAGAAAGAATTCACACATTCTCAGAATTAAGATTCATGACGTATTATAGGCTTGCTCGTAATGTAATACTTTATTAATTCGAGCTCACTCAGTCAAAGATCAAGTAGGACTTTATTTGGTTGTAATGTAGGCTGCGGAACGGGTAGGATACATTTGGATATAGTGAGTACACCTCCCTGAGCACTGTAATACATATACATTAACAATTCAAACCCCAAAAATATATTGAACCAAACCCAACCTTCACAACATAATAACATCAAGCCAATTTCCTAAAGCACAAACAAGATGAGAACTACCACTAGCAAGGAATCAATTTTTTCTTTCTAATACATACACATATTCCCTCTTTTTTTCTTTTCAAGATTCTATTTTTTTTTCTCAAGCAAATTCACTTTTTTTAAATTCGTTACACGTGACTTTCACAATTTTTCAAACATTGCACCTTTCTCCATTTTTTCAGTTCCACTCAAAATCCTATCCATACCTTCCCTTAGCTTTTAATAAGCTCATAACAATTTCAAGTGCTCTAAAGAGGTAAAAGATTCAAACAAATAGTCAATTCAAACAAAAGGATCTGACTTGTAATGTGGTTGCCAAAGAAAATAGGAACACAGGCTCAACCGGGCTAAATAAGATGCACATTAATAGGGTGGGGTAACAAGTGTATATCTAGCTCAACAAAGAAATGTCTTTATCACATCCTAGACTGAAAAAGACTGCTATTTCTTTTTGCAAACACGAGAGACAAGTTTTAAACATTAACTGGCATGCAGAGAATATAAAAAAAAAATCTCACACACACATTGGCACATAACTCATTTAGGACTGGATCTATCCCGACTCTCTAGTCGAAGCAGATAAACAAAGTCAGAATCAAACAATTTAAGGTACTTATCCATGAGTCAAGAACTGAGCCTAGACGTCACAATTAAGGTACTCACCGCTCTCAAGGCACAACAAAGTCAAGAAAATTGCTTCGAATTAGCACAACAACTCAAGATTTATTTACTCATTAAAAAAAAAACTAACTACATCCGGTTCAAGTAAAAACTCTTGAAAAAGAACCGCGACAGAAAAAAAAACCAAGTAAAAATTATTACATGACCTAGAAAATAAAACAAGATTTAAAAAACAATACTTTTCATTTTTTTTTTTTTTGACTTTAATCCCTCAAGAAGACAGTCGAGAAAATCTATCATCCAGAAAATTAATTTTATTTTTCAAACAATAATAATGAAAACACACACAAAGATAAGGAGAAGAAAAACAAACACACATATACATATTTACGTCCTCCACCTCATACTTTAAATTGTGGTATGTCCCCATGACACACAAGTAAAAAGTAAGAGGTAAAGAAAACTTCCCTGAATTTTTTTCTTTTTCGAGAATTTTTGAACTCCACCCTAATCTGAATTCATTCCTCGTTTCTGCTCGGAATTCTTCATAGAGAACATTAGGCTAAATTCTTCTGAGGATAATTGTAAGACCTGCTCTTTTGTTTCTTGCTTGGCCTCATTTTGAGCGGTAAATTGTTCTTTCAGGATGATCCTCAACTTGTTCCCGCCTTCTTTCACATCATCAATTCATTCATATTCCTGTAAATTCCTAAAAATAAAATCCACGTGATCAATGTTAGAATAAGAAAACAAAGAAGAAAGGTCATGTGAATATTCCTGTGGTATGTCCAAGACCATTTATTTCTTATTCTCTTCTACTAAAGGTTGTAAATGTGGAAAGGTGGATGGGGGTTTGAACTCTTCTTCCATTGCTTCACACTCAAACAAAACCTTATTTTCAATCGTTTCAATTGAATCATATTCCTCTTGCAAAGTGGAAAGTTCTCTTTGAAGGTGCACATCCTCTTGGGTAGGCTCATTCTCACAGGGTATCTCCTCTATATACCACTATTATAGTGCAATGAGCTTTCTGAAAGTATACTTACTATTTGACTCCCTTGCGTTTTTAGGTTTGTAATGGCTTCATCATTTTGTATAAATCTTT
Source organism: Nicotiana obtusifolia (assembly GCA_002018475.1). NCBI lineage: Eukaryota > Viridiplantae > Streptophyta > Magnoliopsida > Solanales > Solanaceae > Nicotiana > Nicotiana obtusifolia. The sequence continues at coordinate 5,873 of MCJB01048934.1, forward strand.
CTTGATTTTGTACAAATATTTCTTCAACACTGTTCATGAACTTATACACAAGCTCTTCTAAACTACCATTTTCCTCTTAATGTGGTTGGCTCACTTCACTTTCATTCCAGTGATAATAAAGGTATTCATCCCAACCAGAGTTAAAATTATGCCCATATGAAATCTCATACCTGTACAGACTAGAAATAGAGTGAGACTGTTCAAAAGACGAACCATAGGAATAATACTTACCTGCTTGATAGTCAACCCATAGATAATTTTCACTACATTTAAAATAAATAACAGACTTGTGATAATGTTCAGTTGCTAACTCTTCAACAGTTTTCTTATGCTGGTTGTACTCCATCTTCAACATCAATTAGAGTTCAATATCAAGAATAATTCTTCAAGATTTATCCCTAGCACTTGTTAGGTGCTAAAAACAATCTTGAAGAAAGGTTAACTAATAAAAAAATAAAAAGAAAAGAAAAAAATAATTCCCGATTAGCACCAAAAATTATTTTTAACACTATTGATTGCCAATCCCCAGCAACAGCACCAAAATTTGACGAGCGCAAAATTGGTGTATCAAACTTAGGTTCGTTAGTCAAAGATAGTATAGCATTAAATCGTCTCCACAGGGATTTGTTTAAATAATGTCAAAAATCTTCAGCTTAACACTATTCAGGATAATAAACCTTTGATTTTGAATTATCAACGAACTAAGAGTAATAACTAAGATTATCAATTATGGATGATTCTTGAAAATTGGGTATTTAAGTAGCAACAATTGAATATCAATGAGAAAAATAAGGGCTTTGATAAGATATGTTCTTAACTATTATCCGGGATATAACCCTATGCTAAGTTCACTCTTAAGTTTTATTGACTCTTTCGATTTCAACAGATGATTAGGCTATCTTACGGATTCAAATTATTCTTTCAAATGAATGAGAGTTTCATGAAATAACCTAATGACATGTGCTATAAACATATGCAAGAATACGTTGAATGAATGGTCTTACATGAAGAACATCTTTCAACTATTCCTCTAAATTTGGCCAATTGATAAATCTACAAGCTCTTTTGATTACCTATGAGAGTCCTGAAATTAACCCAAACAAAATAACACAATGAGAAATGCAGCAACACTTCTCTTCTGATTAAAGTAAAATCACAATTAACCTTGCAATTCAATTAGAAACTCGTTCAACAAATTCAAGCAACTACAGAAATCAAACCCTTGAATAATAATCAAGTCACAATATTTGCCAATAACCCTAAAAAGGACTACTCCATACTGGAAAAATTGTTCATCACAAGAGTATTAAGAGAATAAGAAAATATTACAATCCACGATTCAAACAAACTTTCGTACTGAACAATTCAGATGAAGTATTCAAAGTCTCTATTGTTTCCTTGCCTTCTTCTCTTCAAAAGTTGCTCTAAAAGTCCAAGATACCTGGTTTGAGATGAGCTTAGGCTTCATACAAGTCAAGGGGAATGCACAAAAATTACAAAAATAGGAATGAATTAAACTTCACGTAGGCGGACGTGCGTTGGTCCGCACCTGGGAGCTTGGGCGCGCACCGGGGCACGCTTCTTTGGCAGTGTCTAGTAAAAATACCATAAGCACCTGGGAGCTTGGGCTCACACCTGGGCGTGCATCTTTGGCAGTGTCTAGTAAAAGTACCATTTGTGTAGGAGAGTCAACACAACGATCCGTTTGAATTGCTCGAAACTAGACTCAAAGATCTACGTTTTCCCACAAGAATAATGATAAAAATCCTTGTATATCGGGAGATATCATCTGTTGAATTTGGATTTTCTAGAGAGAAACTTTAGCTCCAACCACTAAATCCCACTATATATTGCTTGAATATTCATCTCTTGTCACCATTTGACTTCTCAAACATAGTATTCAATCATCAAAAACTCTCCTTTGCTATCTTTTATATATTTTTGGACCTTTTCATCTCTTTCTTCTCATATCTACACTTAGAACTTGCCTGCAACATCAACAAAACACAAATATGAGTTCTAATAAAATTATCACTAAATTAGTCACCAAAAGTATAATAACCACCCAATTAAACCCTTAATAGGCACTCATCAAAGCAACAAAAGGTCAACCTTAGTCTCGTAGCTCCCAATAGTGACCAAACAAGAACGATAGACATGGTACACGATAATAGAATCTCTAACAGGTGTAGACACATAAACAGAAGTATCCATTGAATCATGAGATATATCCAAATATAAAGCAAAGTAGGATGACACATACGAATAGATAGAACCGGAATCAAATCAAAATAATACATCGCTATGACAGACTGGAATAATACCTATAATAACTGTATCTGATGTAACTACCTCGGTCCTACCAGAGAAAGCATAACAATGAGCTTGGCCCCCCTCTAGGATAGCAGCCTCTACCTGCTTGTCCTCCACACTTCGAATTTTCCCATACGAAGTGTGGGACAATCTCTCACCACTGTAAGACCCCGTAGAATTTTACCAAGAATCCAAAGTTTTGTGGTGCCGAGGTAGGCTAGTGCAAGACGTTGGGGAGTTGGTGGAATAATTTTTGCAGAACATGATATTTTTGCGGTCCTTTATGCCATCGCAGACCTACTCCGCAGACCGCAGATCCATCGCAAAGTGGAATAGGGGAAGCTTTATTTTAAAGGTCATTTTGTAGCCCGTAATGCGACCACTTCGTAGGCTGCACTTCCATCGTAGAATCAGCATGGAGATTTTTGAGGGAGGTTTTGCAGTACATTATGCGACCGCATAACTGATATGCAGACCGCAGATCTGACACGGTCTCGAATAGGCTAGCCCTTTGGAGACCAATTTCGCGGTCCTTTTGCGGACCGCAGACCTGATCTGCGGTGCACTCTGCGACCGCATAGTTGAGTTCGGAGGTCCTTTTTGTGTTTTTATAACCCCACCCTATTTTGATTAAAAGTCATTGGGGCTCATTTTGAAGGCAAAAATCAGACATTTTTAGAGAGGGGGAAAGCTAGCTAGAAAGAAGAGGTGAAGCTCAATCATTTCAACACCCCACTTTTTGACCAAGATTTTGGAATACAAGGTGAAAACTCACAAGAGCTTATTATAAGAGGTAAGATTCTACTCCCCAACCTTCAATTTCGAAACTTGGAATGAGTATAGGTAAAGAGAAATGTGATTCTTGAGAGTAGGAGTTTCTCATTGTGCATGCATGTACCAATAGTAGTGGGGGGATTGTGGAACTAATATGGGTGACCTATTGATGTGGGGGTTGATTGTGGGGTAAAGGAACATCACTATAGGACCCTATTGTCGAATTCGCAACCCTAGTGTTTGATGAAATGCCTAAGTTAGCTGACCCCATCTATCTCTTCCTAATTATGGTTCAATTTGTCATATCTCTAATAGATTGAAGTCACTAGAAGTTTCGGAATGTTGTAATAATCTAAGGAAAGATCAGGTGAGGTATGTTGGCTAAGCTTCTCTTGTAAAATCGAATTCTATGATGTTCTTGTATGTTCTGAGCGTGATTGGCCCAAGCTCTTATTTCTAATGTTCCGAGCCATTCCTAATAAGTTGAGGTATTCCAATTGAGTATGGTGTCGGAAGTTATATACTCAAATGTGTCCCAATTGCTCCTATCATATTATGCTCTCCTTCGGGAAATTATTCAAGTATGACTAATGTATCAAAATGATGTGACTTAAATTCATGTTTCAATTGCAAATTCATTATGCCTTATTTGGGAAGGAAAACTCAACGTGTTTAAGACTCCTATTGCTTATATACATCTTTAAAGTCTTTGATTTCAAAATGCTCTTATTGTTGATAACCTATAATGGTACTTTAAAGTAAAAGAACATAGTATTGAATATATAATGCGGCCATCGTGCCAAGAATGAAAATTCACTTGTGACCAATAGTGTCAATGAAATGAAAGGAAGTGTGAAAGATTATGAAATGAGCCGTAACTCCTTTATATGATAAATGATTTGGGAGGGTTGTTTAGTCACCGAGGAAGGGTAGGTTGAAATAACCCAAACCCAAAACTACATGTACCGGTGTATGAGTGATTGGGGGGTAAATCTCCGTGCTGATCTGTTAAGATTATTCCCCTTAATTGGGATGAGATTGATGTGTTGAGATTATTACCCTTAATTGGGATGAGATGATTTCTAGCAGAAGACCATGTCAACCCACACGACATTGTGGTGAGACGGCTTAGCCAATAGGGCAGAGATTGGACGTCATGCCGCGCACATAATGGTGTTGTGTTTCTATGTCGATCCTCATACTTTGGGGTGACATGGCTTAGCCGATCCGGCAGAGATCAGACTCCATGTCATATGCATGGTGGTGTATCGGTACTAAAGATCTCCCAACTTAAAGTATTGATATTGACTTGAATATTTATCTTGTTCTTAACTTGGAATTTAAATTTTACTTGAGTTTCTTATTGGTTTCCGTGTTCCTCCCTTCTATGTAAGTTCTTTATTCCATGAGAGAGTGTTTAGCTTTACATACTATTACTGTTCCTCATGTATTAACACCCCTTTTGCCAGGGGAGCTGCATCTTTAATGGATACAGGTGGTTCCTCAGCAGGCGGCTTTGATCCTCATTAGCAGCTTAGCCTCTACTCAGTGGATTTTGGTGAGCCCTATTCTGCTTCGGGGCCTATGACATTTGATATTGTATATTGTATTTTGAGGTGGCACTTTCATATTACTCTTTTATTACATTTAGAGGCTCCGTAGATATGGTGTAGGTTGTATTTTAATTGGGGTAGCAGATTAATCATGTTGTAAGTATCAAACATGTTTCCCCTTTTAACTGTAAGCTTGTAATATTTTGGGAAATCGGAAATGAAATTTCTAAAAGTAATGAAATTGGTGTTGTACATGTTATTCCCCCGTTTGCCTATCTCTTGACATTTATCTTTGCATTATTCATGGGTAAGGTCGGGTAGAAGGCATCAAGCAGGCTTGCTTGATTGGGGTAACTCAGTTGAGCGTCAGTCACATTCCCCGAGGTCGGTGCGTGACAACCACACTCGAAACAACCTCTCTGAGGATGTGGTTACTAGTATTAAGTCTACCCTGGACGACTGGAATTACCGCTGTAAGAATCCCGTGCAGAAGGTGCTCTGAAAGATGGTTGTCCGATGCGAGTGCTCCAAAATCCATGGCTAGTTAGAGAATATGGGAAACCTAAAGTAGGGACTGAACTGGTCGACAAACAAAGCCTCTGCCATGACGGGTCTGAATCATAGAGTAGAAACCACTAAATCCTCCAGAACCACGAGACATCTTAGCCTCTCTATCCTCCATCTCCTAACCGCGGATACGCTCTAACCTCCTTGTAATCTCTACAACCTGATGAAATGCAGTCTCAGTCTCCAACCCTCGCGCCATCTCAAATTTGAGGCTATAGATGAGTACCTCAATAAATCCATGGATTCTCTCTTTATTAGTGGAAACCAAGGAAGGTGCATGATGAGATAACTCTACAAACCTCATAGCATACTCGGATAGAGTCATACTCCCCTAGCGTAACCGTTCAAATTTGTTGCACAACTCGTCCCTGTGAGTTCGTCCCTCAAGAAAAGATTAGAGAAAAGGGACCATGTAAGTGGTGTTGTGCCAGCTAGCCTACTCGCCTCATAAATTAGCCACCATATGCATGCCGGCCCCGTCAACTGAAAAGTAGTAAGGTTAACCTCGCTCGAATCCACCAAACCCATGGTACGCAAAATGCGATGACACTGATGCAAGAAACCCTGTGCATCCTCAATAGCCCCTCTATTAAACTTGGGAGGTTGAAATTTCTGAATCCTCTCCAAACTCTCTGCCCCTTAGCCGATACAGCTGGCCCTATCTCGGGCTGAACTACACTAGTAGTTGTACCAGTACAACACTCAGTGTTTGATAAGCATGAGCCAACTGCTCTAGCGTACATGCGGCGGGAGTCTAAGCTCCTCCCCCTGATCCTCAGCTGGAGCCATTGGAGGCTCCACAATAGCTTCTCTAGCTGTGGCACGTGTTCCATCTCGGCCTCTACCTCGGACAGTCCTCCCGCGACTCTAAAGAGGGGCGCTAGTGCCTGCTCAGCTAATCTGACAGAATGTGTCCTCACTATTTATGAGAGGATAGAATAGAAAAAATTCAAACTTTGGAATAACAGATCGGCACTGTAAAGAATGAAAGAAGGTGATGTTTCCTAACAGTTCGTTAGTGTAACAACCCAATCAGTCATTCTTAGTATTTTAGTCTCATTTCCCCTAGTTTATGCTTTACATATGTGTATTTTTAGTTATTTGACTTGCGGGATTGGCTGGTTTGGTTTCCCCTTGATTGGAGGCTTAAGTTGTAAGAGTTGGCCGGAGTTTGACTTTTGTGTAGACGCCTCTAGAATGGTGTTTTTATGGTTCCAACAACTTCATATGGTGATTTAGGACTTAGGAGTATGTCCGGATTTGAATTTGGAGGTTCCTCGATTGTTTTGGCTTGAATTGGCGAAAGTTGGAAAGTTGAAGGCTTGGAATGTTGATAGGTTTGGCCGAGGGTTGACTTTGTTGATATCGGGTTATGATTGCAGTTTTGGGAGTTGGTATAAGTCTGTTGTGTCATTTGGGACTTGTATGCAAAATTTGAGTTCATTTCGAGTTGAGTTTATATGGTTCGACATGAGTTTTGGAAGTTGAAAGTTCATTAGTTCATTATGCTTGAATTGAGGTGCAATTCATAGTTTTGATGTTGTTTGGTATGATCCTTGAGCAAGTTCGTGTTATGTTTTGGGATTGGTTGGTGTGAATGGGCGGGGTCCAGGGGCCTCGGGTGTGTTTTGGATGGGTTTCGGGCCATTTCCTCTTATTTTGGATTGCTAATGGCTGATATATGGTTTCCTTCATCGCAAACGTGACTAAGGAGTCATGTTCATAGAGTCATTTTGGTGTTAGGCAAGATTTTCTTCGTGTTCACAAAGAAGGGGTCATGTTCGCGGAGCTAGAGAGGCAGTGACCTTCGTGTTCGCGAAGGGGGGGACACGTTTGCATAGAGGAAGGTTGGCTGGGGGATGGGCTCACATTTGTTCTTCAAGATCGCATGGGTTAGGTTGCATTCGCTTAGGCCCCAACAGCTTGAGCATCGCATTTTTGATGGTTGTCTTGCATTCGCGTAGGAGGGCCAACAGTTGGGCAGAATTTTGTCTTCGCAATTGCGGCGGATGTCCCGCGATCGCGATGGGTATACTTGGGCAAACCACTTAAGTACTCTATTTCGATGGTTTTTATTATTTTATCACATTTTGAATTATAGTGCTCGGATTTGGGCGATTTTGGAGGGGATTTTAACGATTTAGATCGGGGTAAGTATTTTTACTCGAATTTGTTTATATTTCATGATTTCAACCTTGAATTTAGCGATTGTTTGATAAATCAAATTGTAGAAATTGAAAATTTTAGTAAAAACTTTTCTAGAGTAAAAAGTGATGATTTGAAGATTGATTTGAGGTCGGAATTGGATGAAACACGTATATTTGGACTCATATTGGAATGGGTGTTTGGATTTTGTGAGTTTTGTCGGGTTCCCGGGTGCAAGCTCGAGGTTGACATTTTGTGTCGACTTCGCATAATTGAACCAAGATCATAGCTTTACTATATGGGCTTGTTTTCTATGGCTTTTATTGATATTATTAAGTTGTTTTGGCTAGATTCGAGCCGTCCAGAGAGTGATTCTCGTAGGTTGGGCTTCTTAGAGCATTGATTCGCTTATTTGAGGTAAGTACCTTGTTTATCTTTGTGTGGGGTAATTTTCTTTTAGGATTGGTCTAATTTGCATATTGGGCTATGTGAAATGACGTGTACATAAGGTGACAAGTGTGTACACGGGCTTATGTATAGGTTGTGACCGAATTAGACCTTAGTATATTAATATGCCTTGATTTGGAGTTGTTTGTTATATGAAACAAGCTTTTATTTTGGATTTTGTGGAGTATAACGGTGGCGAGATGCGCATGTGGCGGCATAAGGGTGGTTTTATTGATGCGCATGCGGCAAGATAAGGGGGCTTATGTGAGTGTTGCAAGTAAGGGGTAATACTTCATTGTGATGCGCACGCAACGAGATAAGGGGCCTTATGCGTGTGAAACTATATAGGGGAAATGTTTTAAATTAGAAGCTCACGCGGCATCATTATGGTGACTTGTGATTATGTTATGTAGTACATCAGAGTGATTCTTGTTGTCACTCCTGTGTTGGAACGACTTGAAGAATTGGACATGTCATTGATTTTCTTAAATGATTTCACTTTGTGTTTTACATGTTTTGGTTTATTTGCTATGTTATCACATGCCTTTTCTTTGATACTACTCAATTGGTTGTACTTTCCGTTGTTAGCTTCATATTGATATTCTGCATAAGTTATTTTCTAGTGAGTGCCTCGACTTGAACCTCGTCAATACTCTACCGAGGTTAGTTTTGATACTTACTAGGTATCGATTGTAGTGTACTCATACTACGCTTCTGCACATTTTGTGTAGATCTAGGTACCTCGTATCGTGCTGGTCGCTAAAGTTTTAAGCTGAGTTACGGAGACTTCAAGGTATACCTGTTGTTCTGCTCGTAGGCCTCGAAGTCACCTTCTACTGTTCTTTTGCTAGTATTTATTGTATTTCCAATCAATATTGTATTTTGGATTTCTAGCGTATTCTCTATAGAGCCTATGACTCAGTATTACCGGGTTTTGAGATTTATGTGACTATTATATTCCGCTTCTAGTTATGTTATGGTACTTTTTAGCTTTCATTAATGGCGGAATAGCCTAAATGGCACCTCTACTTGTGCCATTTTGTCATGTCGGTCCCTGAACTTATCAATTTGCCAAGTGAACACTTACATTCATTCAAACCTTATATAATAAACACTTATGATGAGAGGCTGATCCTATATGTCATATTTGGCTTTAGTGTGTGATTCACATGCCTTTAAGGGGCATGAAGGCAGTTGAAAATGCCCTAACGGTAATATTTGGTCTATTTAACGGCCATATTCTACTTTCTACCTTATTCTCCATTGTTGAACATGATAGAAGCTCATTTTATCCAAATCTGATGCCTTCTTCTTTCTCACATTAACTTCAACAGTCAAAATTGAATTTCTTTGCTGGGATTCTTCATTGCACATCTAATTTTGCCATCTCGTTTTCTTTTCAAGGTTTATTTTTTTCTTTTTCTCCGTCAAGAAATAATAGGTACTGCAGCATTTGTCTTCTCCTTCAACAATGAAGAAGGAACCTTTGTGTTATTGTGGAGTTGCTACAGATCTTAAAATGTCACGAACACCCACCAATCCTGGAAGAAGGTTCCAAGGCTGCCAAAGATATGAGATTGGTGAAGATTGTGGCTTTTTCCGATGGGTTGATCCTACAATTGAGGAAGAACACTACACGACTCTTCTTGCATCTTATTAAAAAGAGTGATCGATGCCATTATCAGAGAAGACAAGGAAGGTCAAAGTTCAGTATTGTTGCCATTATAATTGCGGTTGTAGTTGTTCTAATGTTAGCTCTTATATTATGTGTTTAGAATTGATAGCTTACTTTGTGATTTCCTGGGTTTAGGCTACATATTTTGTTTTGATGTAAAATTTTATTCATGGAATATATTGACAAAGGGAACGTTTAAGTCAAAAAAATTGCAATTTACCATTACAGCAACAGTACTTCCGCTACTAATATCATTGTCTGTTATAGGGAGTTAATAAAACATCCACCATAATGAATTAGCTTTATAAAATATTGTCTATCATAGGTAGTTAATAAAAATATCCATAATGAAGTAGCTTTACAAAATATTGCCTACCATAGGCAGTTAACAAAAACATCCGTCATTAAGTCTTCATATTATTAGTTGATTACTTCAATTAATGCATGTTGTGGCTTGGTTTCTAGGTGTGGATTGTGTCTTTGGTGTGGCTTGAGTGGTCAAAGCAGAGTTTGCCCTTCTGTAGCTCTGTTCTTGCGGCTTCCTATGTGTAACTACAGCTTGACCCTTCCACTTTAGTCCACGGGATTTGAACCTAAGTTCAATATTGGTAGGGGTAGAACTTATGAGTGTGGAAGGATTGTGTACCACACTGTCAGTAGTTCCAGACGACACAAAGATAAAAGGCTGTGAGTGAGGGATTATCTAGCAGACCATATTGTTGACTATGTGATTAAGTGGAAATATTTACCCTCTATATCACAACGCCACTTGAACTAAACAACATACCATATTCAGCTGCCTTTGGACTCTTTTAACCCTGCATTTGCACCACCTCTTCTAGGCTCATTGGTCTTCCTTTTTGGACCTCCAGCAACTTTAGTTGATTGTTGAGTGCTTGAATCAGTGTTTGTTTGAGTGAAGGTGCCACTTTCCACAATTGAAGCTGCTGATGTATTCTCACTAGTTCTCGCCCTTCCACTTGCTGCTGAAGCAGTTTCAACCCATTTTCATCAGTTTCACCTCCTACTAAACTAGTTCCAGCCCTTTCCACCTTGGGTTCTCTGCATACACATAAAAAACCAGACATCGGTAATAGAAGTCATCTAATAATGAGCACATAAGAATATTCACATTAATACTTACAACAGTTGGACATCCTTTCCAAGAGTCTTGCACAAAGAACATCTCATTTGTCTCCTTATCCTTGTACCCTTCGCAAACTTCTTATTTGATTCATCAGCAGCTTTTCTCCTTTTTTTCTTTGGCCTTCCTAGCATTGCATTGATAACTGGTGGCTCAATAGCTGGCACTGTGCTCTTTCCTTTTTTGTTCTTATGCATATCTTCAAAACTAGAATCTATACCAACTGGAACAGATGGTATCTCATCTACATTTACTTGGGCATTTTTTTTTGTTGATTTTAGTCTGTCTAATTTCAGCTAGGTCATCTTCTAGGTCACTAAAATCTTGAACGTTCTCATATACATCAAAGAGTGAATCAGAATCTTCAGAGTCCTCATCAATATCAAATTCTGATGTTTGAAGATGATAGGATGAAAAGTTATTACCTTCACCTTCATCTGATTCTTCAAGCTCTCCATTTATATCTTCCCTCTTACCCTTATCTTTGACATTATCAATCCTATTTATATCAATGATGGGAGGTGACACATCAACCCTAGCATTTAACCCACTATCATGCCAATGTGTTTGTGGAGTGGGGTCCAGTTCAGTTATGTCCTTAACAAGAATAGGGTTACTAATTACATGGACAGTACAAACATCAACAAAATCACCACCTTTTCAATGTATTAAGAAACTTTAACACATGAACATCTATTTTTATAATGTAATAGTTACTCTTTTTGTTAGCTTTGCATCCAAAATCAACTTCCGAAAACCCTAAGTCCCTAGCAAACTTGTGAAACAACATAATATGCAGCTCATCAACATCAACTGTAGCTTAATGAGGACAAGTTAGTCCATTTGCATACCTTAGCTCAGGGTCCGATACAAAATTACCACTGTGGTGGATTTGTAGGTTAACTAAACTTGAAGCCATTTTCTTATCATACTTACAAAGTAACCAAAAACACTGGTATCAATGAATATTGATTGTCAAAAGTTGCATCTTTACATAACTCCATAAAAAAAAAACCAACATAAAAGACAAAAATTTTAAATAAAAAATCTTCCAAGATTTCTGTTTTGTCCCCACAATACCTTATAATATTCAGAAATATACTGGTGGACCACTAACAAGAACGAGACCCAACAAACTTCACAAAAAAAATGCATAAATCTAAGTTGAAATTTCGATTTTACAAAAGAGCCCATAAACTAAATGGAATAACCAAATATGCCATTACATGCATGGCACTACATTAAAAAGGGTTTTTACTTTAAAAAGTAACGAAACAAAGCAAAAGCCCCATATATTTAGGAAAATTAAACAACAATTAGGACCTACCACAGCCTTCCCCTAAAAACCCTAAATCAACTAGGAAAATGAAGATCAATAAGACATACGATGAATAACAGATGAAGAAACTTACCCAAGAAATTTAGAGAACAAAATAGATGATGACAAATCCCGACAACGATGACGGAGAAGAGAGGGAGATGGAAGAGGTCCGATACTTTCTAAGCCCTAAACTAATTGGGTACTGTAAAATGAGGGGAAAATTGGGCTTGGGGATTAAGTATAATTTTCTCCCATTTTATTTTCCTATGTGGAACCAATAACGACGTGGAGTCCTACGTGTAGGAGATTGTATTACATACACTAGCATCCGCACATCATAAGCGTTTATTATACAGGGTTTGAGCGAGTGTAAGTGTTCACTTGGAAAATGAGAAGTTTGGGGACCAGCATGACAAAGTGGAGCAACTATAAGTGCCATTTAGGCTACTATTCTGTCTTCATTAATATTTTAAGTTGGTGTTGGGCTCTGTTGATCTTACTATGTGATAGGATTACCAAGTCCTAGGAATTAGGTGCCATCACGACCTTAAGGTGAGATTTTGGGTTGTGACAAGTTGGTATCAGAGCTCTAGGTTCATAGGTTCTATGATTCATAAGTAAGTTTAGTAGAGTTTTGCGGATCCCCACGGAGACGTCTATACTTATCTTCGAAAGACTACAAAACTGTTAGGAAATTTCACTTCTTTCATTCCTTATCGTGCAGATTTATTGATTCGAAATTTGAGCCTCTGTATTTTTATCCTCTCACAGATGGTGAGGACACGAGCTTCAGTTACTAATGATGCTGCCCCCGGTGTCAATGTTGCTAGAGGCTGGGGTAGAGGCCGAGGCAGAGGTGGAGCACGTGTTGCAGCGAAGGGTCGTGCTAGGGCCGCGACTGAGGAGCCAACAGTAGATCATGTTGGATAGTAGTCACCCGACGCACCTGTTGTGACCCTTGGACTTAAGGAGACTTTGGCGCATTTTCTGAGCATGTTCGGTACTTTGGCTTAGGCGGGATTGATTTCGGTTGCACCAACTACTTCTTAGGCTGGGAGGGGGGCTCAGACTCCCGCCGCCCGTACTCTAGAGCAATAAGCTCATGTTGATCAGGCTTCAGGTGTTATGCTGGTGCAGACCGTGATTGCGGTTTAACATGAGGTCAAGCCAGTGGTGTCAGAGGAGGAGCAAAAGAGGTTGGAGAGGTTCAAGAAGTATTTTCCTCCTACTTTCAGTGGCGCAACTTCTGAGGACACATAGGGTTTTGTAGACTAGTGTCACCGTATGGTTATAGTATAGGTGAGCAAGGTCGACCTTACTATGTTCCAGCTGACAGGGTCGGCATATAGATGGTGGCAGGCTTACGAGAAGAGTAGGCCAGTTGATGCATCGCCACTCACTTGGGCTCAGTTCACTGATCTGTTTTTGAGGGAGTTCATTCCAAAGACCCTCAGGGATGCATTGCGCACAGAGTTTGAGCAGTTGCACCAGGGGACTACAACTGTGTATGTATATGTTATGAGGTTCAGTGAGTTATCTCATCATGCACCTGTTTGGTTTCCACTGTTAGGGACAGAGTCCGTAGATTTATTGAGGGACTTGGTTATGGTCTTAGATTTGGGATGGCACGGGAGTTGGAGAATGATACTCCATTTCAGCATGTTGTGATGATCGCTAGGAGGTTATAATATATCCGCGACCAAGAGAAAGCGGATAGGGAGGCTAAGAGGCCTCGAGATTTTGGAGGATTTAGTGGTTCTCGCTCTGCAGTTTCAGCTTGTCATGGCAGAGGATTTATCAGTCGACTAGTTCGATCTGCTGTTGATGTTACACGCAGTGCTCCAGCTATTCAGGGACCTCAAAGCACCCATTTTGGATAGCCATCTTCTAGTGCACCTCCTGTACGGGGTTCCTACAGTGGTTATTCTTGCCACTCGGGTCAGACTCAGTACCAGCAGTCGCGCCCGCAGAGGGGTTGTTTTAGGTATGGTGATATCAAGAACATTGTGAGAGGTTCTCCTAGGCTTCGGAGGGTTGGACCTCTGCATGGTGCTCAAGCTATGATTTCTGCTCTAGCTACTACTCCACCTGCATAGCCAGCTTAAAATGGAGGATAGGCGAATCGAGGTCATCCTAAAGGGGGAGGTTAGGCTCGTTGTTATGCTTTTCTTGGTAGGACTGAGGCTGTAGCATCAAATGCTATCATCACAGGTATTGTTCCGGTATGTTATAGGGATGCATCAGTTTTATTTGATCTGGGTTCCACTTATTTGTATGTGTCATCCTATTTGGATATTTCTTGTGATTCGTTGAGTACCCCTGTTTATGTGTCTATGCATGTTGGGGATTCTATTCTGGTAGACCATGTCTACTGTTCTTGTATGGTCACCATTGGGGGTTAAAGACTAGGGTTGACCTTCTGCTACTCAATATGGTGGATTTTGATGTGAATTTTTATATGAATTGGTTGTCACCATATTATGCTATTCTTGATTGTCACGCTAAGACTGTGATGTTGGCGATGTTGGGGTTGCCGAGGTTGGAGTGAAGGGGTTCATTAGGTCATGTTCCTAGTAGGGTGGTGTGTTTCCTAAAGGCATAACAAATGGTTGAGAAGGGGTGCTTGGCATACTTAGCCTTTGTAAAGGATGTTAATGTTGATATTCCTACTGTTGAGTTATTTCAGGTAGTGACAGAGTTTAAAAATGTGTTTCCAACAGACGTATCGGGTATGCCTCCAGATAGGGACATTGATTTTTGGTATTGACTTAGTGCTGGTTACTCAGCCCATATCTATTCTACCATATGGCATGGCACCAGCGGCGCTGAAAGATTTAAAGGAATATCTTTAGGAGTTTCTTGATCAGGGTTTCATCAGATCGATTGTTTCACCTTGGGGTGCTCTAGTTCTATTTCGTGAAAAAGAAAAACGGTTATACGAGGATGTGTATTGGCTACAGGCAGCTGAATAAGATTAATATAAAGAACAAGTACCCACTATTGTGTATTGATAATTTATTTGAGATCGAGGTATCATTAGTTGAAGATTCAGGCTTCGAGTTTCGAAGACGGCTTTAAGGACCCGCTATGGCCACCATGAGTTTTTGGTGATGTCTTTTGGCCTGACCAATGCCCAAGCATCCTTTATGCACTTGATTAATAGTGTGTTTCAGCCGTATCTTGATTCCTTGATCATTGTGTTCATTGATAATCTATTGGTGTACTCTCGCATCTAGGAGGATCATGAACATCACTTGAGTATCGTGCTCCATACTTTGAGAGAGAAGAGGCTATATGCTAAATTCTCCAAGTGCGAGTTTTGGCTTGATTTAGTGTCATTCTTGGGCCACGTGGTGTCCAATGAGGGGATATTGGTGGACCAGAAGAAGATTGAGGCAGTTCAGAGTTGGCCCCGACCTTCTATCGCTATTGAGATCCGGAGTTTCTAAGCTTGGCTTGGTATTATCGCTGTTTTGTTGAGTTTTTTTCATCCATCACAACTCCTTCGACTAGATTGACTCAGAAGTGTGCCATATTCAAGTAGTCTAACGAGTGTGAGTAGAGCTTTCAGAAGCTCAAGACTGCCTTGATTACAACTCTTGTTCTAGTTTTGCCTTCAACATCAGGTTCTTATACAGTCTATTTTGATGCTTCAGTATTGGCATTGGGTGTGTGTTGATGTAGGAGGGTAGAGTGATTGCTTATGCTTCACGTAGGTTGAAGCCTCAAGAGAAGAACTACTCAGTGCACGATTTGGAGTTGGCAGCCATCATTCACGCCCTTAGATTTGGAGGAACTATCTTTACAACATGTCATGTGAGGTATTCACGAATCACAGTACTCTACAACACCTATTAAGGCAAAAGGATCTGAACTTGAGGCAACGAAGGTGGTTGGAGCTACTAAAGGACTATGATATCAGACATTCTTTATCATCCGAGGAAGGCAAATATGGTGGCCGACGCTTTGAGTAGGAATACTGAGAGCATAGGGATTCTTGCTTTTATCCCAATTAGAGAGACCGTTAGTTTTTGATGTTCAGGATTTGGCCAATAGATTCATGAGGTTATTTGTTTCAGAGCCTAGCCGGGTTTTTGCTTGCGTGATTTTGTGATCTTCTTTGTTTGAGTTCATCAAGGCACGTCAACATAGGATTCCCACTTGCTTATCCTTAAGGACATAGTACAGCACAATGATGCCAAAGAGGTGACTATTAAGGATGATAGGGTGTTGAGGTTGCATGGTCGGATCTGTGTTCTGAATGTGGATGGGTTGCTTGAGTTGATTCTTGAGGAGACCCATAGTTTGCGGTATTCCATTTATCCGGGCGCCGTAAAGAAGTATCATGATCTGAAGCAGCTGTATTGATGGAGAAGAATGAAGAAAGATATTGTGGAGTATATGGCTCGGTATTTGAACTGTCAGCAGGATAAGTATGAGCATCAGAGACGGGGTGGTTTGCTTCAGAGACTTGATATTCCTGAGTGGACGTTATAGCGTATCACTATGAATTTTGTAGTTGGAATCCCATGGACCTTGAGGAGATTTGATGTAGTGTGGGTCATTTTGGACAGACTGACCAAGTCCGCACACTTTATTCCAGCCATGACTACCTCCTATTTAGAGCAACTGGCCCGAATTTATCTTCGTGAGATTGTTTGCCTTCATGGTGTGTCGGTGTCTATTATCTCGGATTGAGGCACATAGTTCATATTGCATTTTTGGAGAGCCGTGAAGCGTGAGTTGGGAACACAGGTCGAGCTGAGTACAGCATTTCATCCCCAGATGGACGGTAGTCCGAGCATACTATACAGATTTTGGAGGATATATTATGTGCATGTTTTATTGATTTTGGGGGTTCATAGGATCAGTTTCTACTGCTACCATAGTTCACCTACAACAACATCTATTAGTCGAGCATCCACATGGCTGCGTACGAGGCTTTATATGGGAGGTGATGTCATTCTCTGGTTGGTTGGTTTGAGCCTGGGGAGGCTAGTTGTTGGGCACTGATTTGGTCCATGATGCTTTGGAGAAGGTGATGTTGATTCAGGAGTGACTTTGTACAGCGTAGGCAAGGCAAAAGAGCTATGCGGATAGGAGAGCTCGTGATGTGGCATTCATGGTGGGCGAGAGCGTTCTGCTTAAAGTTTCGTCCATGAAGGGTGTGATGAGGTTTCGGATGAAGGTCAAGTTGAGCCCTTTGTATATTGGTCCTATTGAGATTCTTGAGAGAGTGGGTGAGGTCCCTACAAACTTACTTTGCCCCAGCTTATCAGGAGTTCAGCCCGTGTTCCATGTTTCTATGATCCGAAAGTATTATGGTGATCCGTCACATGTGTTAGATTTTAGCTCAGTGCAATTGGACAAGGATTTGACCTATGTTAAGGAGCTGGTGGCTATTTTAGACAGGCAGGTACGGAAGTTGAGGTCGAAACATTGCATCGGTGAAGGTTCAATGGAGTGGTCAATCAGTTGAAAAAGCAAGTTGGGGGACAGAGCATAATATGGGGAGCCGATATCCTCACCTTTTTGGCACTTTAGGTATGTTTCTATACTCGTTCGAGGATGAATGTTTATTTAAGAGAAGGAGAATGTAACAATCCGACCAATAATATTTGAGTATTTTAACCTTGTTTCCCCTATTTAATGCCTTACATATATGTATTTGTGGTTACGTGACTTGTGGGGTTGGTTGGTTTGGTTTCGAGAGAGTTTTGGATTGATTTGGGATACTTAATCCCTTGGTTGGAGGCTTAAGTTGCAAGAATTGATCGGAGTTTGACTTTTGTGTTGACGACTCCGGAATGGTGTTTTGATGGTTCCAATAGATTTGTATGGTGATTTTGTACTTAGGCATATGCATGAATTTGAATTTGGAGTTTCCTTGGTTGTTTTGGCTTGAATTGGCGAAAGTTGGAAAGTTGAAGGTTTGGAAGGTTGATAGATTTGACCAAGAGTTGACTTTGTTGATATCGAGTTAGGATTGCGGTTTCGGGAGTTGGCATAGGTTCATTGTGTCATTTGGGACTTGCATACAAAATTTGAGATCATTCCGAGTTGATTAGATATAGTTCGGCATGAGTTTTGGAAGTTGAAAGTTTATTAGTTCATTGGGCTTGAATTGAGGCGCGATTCGTAGTTTTGATGTTGTTTGGTGTGATTTGAGGCCTCGAGCGAGTTCCTATTATGTTTTAGGATTGATTGGTTTGATTGGAAGTGATCTCAGGGGCCTCGGGTGGTTTCAGAAGGGTTTCGTGCCATTTCTTCTTATTTTGGATTGTTGATGGCTGATATCTTGTTTCCTTCTTCGCAATCGCGACTAAGAAGTTGCGTTTGTGGAGGTCATTTTGGTGTCAGGCGAGATTGTTCTTTGCGTTCACAAAGAAGGCGTCACATTCGCAGAGCTAGAGAGGCAATGGCTTTCGCATTCGCGAAGGCAGGGATGCGTTCGCGTAGAGGAAGCCTGGCTGGGGGATGGGCTCGCGTGTGTTAGGCCATGTTCGCATAGGCCCCGACAGCTTGAGCACCTTGTTCGTGATGGTTGTCTCGCATTTACGTAGGAGGGCCAACAACGGGGAATATTGTCTTCGCGATTGCGCCGTATGTCTCGCGATTGCAATGTATATACCTAGACAGACCACTTAAGTACTCTATTTCGAGGGTTTTTGTTATTTTATCACATTTTGAGTTATAAAGCTCGGATTTGGGCGATTTTGGAGGTAATTTTCACAATTTGGATTGGGTAAGTATTTTGACTCAGATTTGTTTATATTTTATGATTTCAACCTTGAATTTAGTAATTGTTTGATGAATCAATTTGAAGAAATTGGAGATATTAGTAAATAACTTTTCTAAAGTAAAAAGTGATAATTTGAAGATCGATTTGAGGTTGGAATTGGATGAAACACTTATATTTGGACTCGTATTAGAATGAGTGTTCGAAATTTGTGAGTTTTGTCCGGTCCCGGGATGCAGGCCCGGGGTTGACCTTTCGGTTTGGCTTTGCATAATTGAACCAAGATTGTGGCTTTACTATTTGGGCTTGTTTCTTATGGCTTATATTGATATTATTAAGTTGTTTTGGCTAGATTCGAGTCATCCAGTTGATTCACGCAGGAAGGACTTCTTAGATTATTGACTTAGCTTGTTTTAGCTAAGTATCTTGTCTAACTTTGTGTGGGGGAATGTACCCTTAGGATGGGTCTAATTTGCATTATTTGTGCTATGTGAAACAACGTGTATATAAGGTGACGAGTGTGTACACGGGTGTATGTGTTGGTTGTGACCGGATTAGACCTTAGGCTATTAATATGCTTTGATTTGGAGTTGTTTGTTATATGGAACATGCTTTTATTTTATTGTTCACTCTCCACGCCCTTATATTATTGTTATGATTCTCATACACATTGTTGTTGAGCAAGTGGGCTATATCTTGTTGTGACATTAGTTTTGTCGTTGTGGTGATGTTGTGGCACATGTGTACATGTTGCGCGGGCTGATTGTTATTGTGTAGATTATAAAGATGACGAGATGCACATGCGGCGGCATAAGGGTGGTGTTATTGATGTGCATACGGTGAGATAAGGGGTCTTATGCGCGTGTTTTAAGGGACAATACTGCATTGTGATTCACACGCGGCAAGAGAAGGGGGCTTATGCACATGAAGCTATATAGGGGAAATGTTTTAACTATAAAGTTCACGCAACGTCCTAAGGTGACTTGTGACTATGTTATGTGGTACATCTGAGTGATTCTTGTTGTCATTCTTGTGTTGGAACGGCTTGATGATTCGGACATGTCATTGATTTTCTTAAATGATTTCACTTTGTGTTTTACGTGTTTTGGTTTATTTTCTGTGTTATCACATGCCTATTCTTTGTTGCAATTCAACTGGTTATGCTTTCCGTTGTTAGTTTCATATTGATATTCTGCATAAGTTATTGTGTAGTGAGTTTCACGACTTGAACTTCGTCACTACTCCACTGAGGTTAGTCTTGATACTTACTGGGTACCGATTGTGGTGTACTCATACTACGCATCTACATATTATATGCATATTTAGGTACCTCGGATTGTGCTGGTTGCTAGAGTTTTGAGCTGAGTTGTGGAGACTTCAAGGAATACCTGTTGTTCCGCTTGCAGGCCTTAGAGTCACATTCTACTATACTTTTGCTATTGTTTATTGTATTTTCAAATAATGTTGTATTTTGAGATTTCTTGTGTATTCTCCTTAGAGCTTATGACTCAGTACTATCGGGTTTTGGGATTTATGTGACTGTTGTATTCTGCTTCTAGTTATGTTATGTTACTTTTCTGCTTTCATTAATATTTAAGTTAGTATTGGGTTCTTTTGATCTTACTATGTGATATGATTACCTAGTCCTAGGAATTAAGGTGCCATCACGATCCTTAAGGTAGGATTTTGGGTCGTGACAGGTAGCCCCTCGAAGATAAGCACATAAGTCTTTATATTGATCCACAAGACTCTACTAAACTTGATCATGACTCGTAAAACCTATGAACTTAGTGCTCTAATACCAATTTTTCATGACCCAAATCTCACTAAAGAGGTCGTGATGGCACATAATCTCTAATACTAGGTAAATCTATCACTTAAAAACATTAAATCAACAAAACATGATATAATAAGTCAGAGTTTAATATAAAAGCAAAAATAAAGTTAACACAAGCCGAAGTGGAAATACTCAATACATCTCCCCGGAATTAGGTAGTACAGAGTCATGAGCTCTAATTGAGTACATGCAGAATATTCAAAATACAATACTGTTCGAAAATAAAATTAACAGTATTAATATAAAGGATGAGACTCGAAGGGACTGCGATAACATGCATCTCTACCTTGAACCCTCACGGCCTATGTAAGCTCTCACTCTCTCCTTTCTCTAACACTTGGATGTGCACAAAAATATGCAAAAGTGTAGTATGTGTACACCATGATCGGTACCTAGTAAGTATCACGACTAACCTCGGTGAATGTCACGACCCAAAATCCCAACCACGGGGCCGTGATGGCGCCTAACATCTGCTTTCTAGGCAAGCCAACATTAGCTAAACAATTACACAATTTACCAATTTAAAAACAACATTTTAAGAAATTTAGACTGAAATGCTCTAAAATATATAATAAATCCACACCAACGCTGTCTAGACTAACCCTAGAAACTGGTGTCACAAGTACATGAGCTACTAGATTACTACAAATAGAGTCTGAAATGATATACAATTGTTTGATACAAAATAAACAATAATATAGATAGGAAGGGGACTTCATGGTTACACTGTGCAGCTCTACCTCAAGTATCCTGAAAAGACGGGTCCGAGCAATCACTGCTACGTGCCGCTAGGACCAACACCAGGATCTACACAAAAAGTGCAGAAGTGTAGTATGAGTACAACTGACCCCATGAACTCTGTAAGTACCGAGCATAACCTCGACGAAGTAGTGACGAGGCTATGACAAGACACTCACTATAATCCTGTACGTGTATAAGCAGAAAAACAATAATGAAATAGAGAAACAACTATATAACATGATAACCGGAAAAAAAAATGTCAGAGGGCCTCAGAATATCATCACTTCTCAGTCTCGCAACACAATATGATAATGGAAATCAATAACCAAGAATAACCACAATACAATCTCTCTGTTATGGCGCGCAACCCGATCCACATTTGCAGCGTGCAATCCAATCCACATATATGTATATATAATACTGTTGTGGCGTACAACCCGCTCCACATATATATAATATTATTGCGGCGTGCAACCGATCCACATATATCTAATATTGTTATGGCGTGCAACCCGGTCTACACATACACACACACACTTATACACACACACACACACACACACTGTTGCGACGTGTAACCCTATCCACATATATATAATAATACTACAACCAACTACGGGTATCTCACAACGTAACATGAAAAGGGAGCTAAAACGCATAAATTCTCTAGGACAATCCAATATAACATATTAAAGTGGAATCGGAGGCAAGTAAAGGCAAATAAGCAAGTAAAGGCATTAGACAAAAAATTGCATCTACCTAATAATATGTAGAGCATAGAACAAGTAAAAGCTGACCATAATTAAAGGCATGAACACATAGAAGCATGTAGCAAATAGAGGCATGTACAAATGAAGGCATGTATTTAACAAGTAAAGACATGTAGCAATTAAGGCACGTAACAAGTAATAACATGGAATAAATGAAGGCATAATATGATTGAAGACATTCAATTAAGTAGTCCATATCGCATGCTTAAACTCGTGGCAACACATATACACTCGTCACCTAGTACATACGTCATCTCCACACATAAATCACGTAACAAATGGACCAATCAAGTCCTAGTTCCCTCAAGTCAAGGTTAACCAAGACACTTACCTCTTTCCGTAAACAAGTCAACAATCCAACACGACTTTCCCTTTGGAACAAACCTTCAAACTAATTGAATCTAGTCAAATATTGTTCAAACACATTAAAAGAAGCTTTAGAAACCACCCTCGTACGATAAATGTTCAATCATCAACACAATTGAAAAGTCAACCCGGACCCACGTGGTCAAAATCCAAGACTAAGACCAAGTCCTGATTACCCATTCACCCCCGAGCCTAGATACATGATTTGTTTCGAAATTCGACATCAATTCGAGGTGTAAATCTTAATTTTAAAAAATTCCAAAATTCTACCCAAAACCCCCCATTCTACTGTGAAGTTCACAGATTTGATGATAAAATTCATGAAAAAAGTAATTGAAATTAATTGAAAATAAGTTAAAGTTGCTAACCTATGAATTTGGGAAGAAATAGCTCTCCAAAAATCGCTTCTATGGAGTCTAGGATTACAAAATTGTTTAAAATGAGTTAAGTCCCAAAATTCCAACCGTTACCCAGTTGTAGATGCCGCAATTGCGCCCATCGCAAAAGCACCATTGATCTCAAATGCTATCAGTGTCTTCAGCCTCTGTGTTATTGCAGTTGCGCCAAAACAATCGCATTTGCGAAGTGTCCCCAATCACAAAAGCGGGCCTGCCTTCACATTTGCGAAGGTTGTCCAGCCTAACCTTGAGTCACAAATGCGACGCATTGACCGCAAATGTAATGCCCTCCAATGCACAAATGCGACCACTGACTTTGCAATTGTGAAGTCTCCTGGCCATGCCAAATAATGAAAACGAGGATTGAATTTGCATACATGTTCTTGCAATTGTGAGACCTGTAGATTAACTAGCATCAGAGGTTCATCAATAGTTCAAAACTTCCCGCAAAGCATCTGAAACTCATCTGAGCCCCCGGGGCTCTAATTCGAACATTCACACAAGTGTAATAACATCATACGAACTTTCTCGCTAACTCAAATCATCAAAACAACGTCAAATATCAAGAATCGATCATCAAAACTCAAGATTTTCAACTTCAAAACTCATTGTTTCAACTTTTCACATAATGCGCCAAAACGGCCTCGGGTCACTCGGGACTCAACCAAACATGCGTACAAGTCCAAAAATATCATACGAACCTACCGGAAACGATGCAGACTACGTATGCAAGTCATACATTATCAAATCAAGCTATAAGAAGTCTTGGAACACAGAAAAGAAAGCTAGTACTGAACACGACCTATTAGGTCGTTATAGTGAATTAGTGATGAGGTTCAAGTCATGTGATATTCACTAGTCAAATAACCTGTGCAATATATCAATAATTGGCAGCAGAATATATATGATGAAAAACAATATGAACAATCTCTTTAGAACATGTGATAACAACTCAACGCAAGTAAGGGTTCAGTTTTAACAACAAGTCATTAACTAGAAACACAACCATATAGCATTCAGTATCCACATTTTTGTCACAATAACAGTATCCACCCTTATTGCTCCGCCCTAACATAATACCAATATCCACCCTTATCGCTCTGCGTTGACAAAATAACAATATCCATCCATGTCGCTCCGCCCTAACACAATAATAATATCCAACCGTGTTGCTCCGCCCTAACAATAACAATATCAATCACAATCGCATGGCATAGACCTCGAGCCAACACCCAACCAATCCGACCAGCATGTCCATATGTGCCACAATTATCACAAAACAATAATGCCAAAATTTTCATCAAAGATATAAGCCCAGAATTTATCAATAAGATGCATAAGGACATGATAATAGTAACATGTATATGAGTGTTTAACATATAAAGCATTACTACAACAAATTCAATTGTAGTGATCAAGTTCACGCCACAAAGTAATTAAGCATGTTTCATAGGAAGCACATCCTCAATTTAAGGCATATTAATAGCCTAAGGTCTAATTCAGTCATAAGCCATACATAGCGCTCGTGCTCGTGCTCGTGACCTTGTGTACACATCTCTTTTCACATAACACGAATAAATAATTAAGGTCAAAACCTAAGGGGTATTACCCCACACAAGATTAGGCAAGATACTTACCTCAAACAAGCCAAATCAACACTCCAATAAGCTCGTGCCTCCCAAATCGGCCTCCGAACAGGTTAAATCTAGACGAAAATAACTCAATCACATCAAACAAGGCTGTAGGAATTGATTCCAAGTAATAAAGCTCCAATCATTATCAAATATCAAAAAGTCAACCAAAATGTTAACTCGAGCTTGCCTCTCGGAATCCAACAAAAATCACAAATCACTACTATCCATTCGAATATGAGTTTCATCCAAATCCGACTTCGAATCGAGCTTCAAATCTCTATTTTTAATTTTAAAAAAGTTCTGTTACAATCCTTAATTTTTCTTACTTGGATTCACCAAACAAATTCCAAACTGAAGGATAGAATCATGAATAATAATCAAATTCGAGTCAAGAACACTTACCCAATCCAAGTGGGTGAAAATTTCCTCAAAACTCGCCCAATCCGAGCTCTCAATCTCAAAATATAATCAAATGAAGCTAATCCTCGATAAAAGTATGTTCTGCCTAGCACTTTTACTTCTTTGACCAAAACTGCCGCTTATGTGGTGTCGCTTGTGTGACAAAGAGCTCACTCCACCGAGTTTCACTTGGCCCCCAACCATTTACTTCTATGAGAAGTATTCCGCTCATGCTGATCTGCTTCTGCAAACTTCCTTTGCTCCTGTGCAATCGCTTCTGCGCGCAGCCCTCCGCTTCTACGGATTCGCCTGTGTTAGCCACAACATTGCTTCTGCGACCCCGTAAACGCTTCTACCATCCCGCACCTACGAACATCGCAGGTGCGAAGACACTAGACTAACATGGCCCACAAACCACAAAATATCTGAAACACTCCCGAGCCTCCCTAGACCTCGTCCAATCACACCACCATGTCCCAAAGCATAACACGAACCTACTTGAGGCCTCAAATCACTCAAAATAATATTAGAATCACAAATTGCACCTAATTCAAGCTTAATGAACTAATCAAACTTCTAACTTTCAAAACTCATGTCGAACCACGTCTAGCCAACTCGGAAAAACCTCAAATTTTGCACACAAATTCGTAATGACATAACAAACCTATTCCAACTCGCAGAACAATAATCCGAACCCGAGAACATCAAAGTCAACTCCCGGTCAAAACTATGAACCTTTCAAACCATCAAGTTTCGCCAAATCTAATTTCGGACATACACCTAAGTCCAAAATTACCACACGAACATATTAGAACCATTAAAACATCGTTCCAAGGTCTTTTACACAAAAGTCAATCCTCGGTCAACTCTTATAACTTAAGCTTCCTACCATGGAACTAAATCTTCCAATTCCTTCCAAAATCTTTTTGAAACAAAACCAACCATCTTCGCAAGTTACAAAACAGAAAATAAGCGTACGAGAAGCATCAAATAGGGGAATAAGACTTAAATACACAAAACGGCCGGCCGAGACATTATAAAATTGAGCAATTGAACTCTATAGTATCTAAAATACAATAAAAACTATGGAAAATTTATGTTGATACTGCGTCAAATGAATGAAAAGGTGAACCAGGTGATCCTCATAAATCCATAATTGGTGATCCTCAAGAAGGGATGAAATTAGGAGGTCACAAAAGCAAAATATTGCATTCATCTCTCAATTCGAGCCTAAAAGAATTGATGAAGCCCTCAAAGACAATCGTTGGATAAAATCAACCCAAGAAAAGCTTGATCAATTGGTGATATGCAAGGTAGGAAAACGTCATGACCCAAAATCCCACCTGAGGCATGATGGTGCCGAACAGCGCATGCTAGGCAAGCTAATGGAAAATGTATGAAAATAAACTTTAGTAACAATATGAAATAATCTCAAATAGAAGAATAACATACATAGCTGATGTCATTTGGCGATACAACTGAAACCACCCCAAAATCTGGTATCATCGAGTACATGAGCATATAGACTACTAAATACAAAGTCTGAAGAAAGCATAATACTGTTTGAAAGTCAAAGAAGTAAGAACATAAGATAAAGGAGGGGACTCCAAGGCCTGTGAATGGAATAATAGTTCTACCTTGAAATCTCCAAGCAAATCTTGATACAACTCACTGGCAACAATTACGATTAACAACACCTAGATCTTCACATGAAGTTCAGAGTGTAGCATAAGTACAACCCACCCCATATACTCAACAAGTAGCAAGCCTAACCTCAAGCTGAAAGTAGTAACGAGCTTGGCAAGGTCCAATATTCCCTTTCAACAGCCAACAACAACAATAACAATAGAATAGTGGCAAAAAAGAATTACAGGTCAAATAATATCAGGTTTAACTCTATCACAATAAGAGGATAAATAAACATGATTTTCAAGTAAATCGGTCTAGGCATGAACCTTTCCAAAGAAATCACCTAAATAGGGATTTATTAAAGTAAACTGCAATTTTGAGCTCTAAACATTAAATAGAGACATCAAATACCAATTAGCATGAGAAAAATACAACTTTATGCTTCCATGACAAGTATGCATGCAAAAATAAACAACATCATAGTTTAATCATCAATTATACAAAGTCTCAGCACATTCATAGTGCATGACGCAAGTACCCCTCAATAATACTCTTAGCACTCGCACAGTGCCTGGCACAATGGTCCTGAATCATCACATACACACACAAACTTAGCATTGTACGGGTGTCTGACATAAGTCTCTCACTAAGCACATCTCAGGTGTCTGCACTCGTAGGGTTATTGCTTATTCTGGATGGGTGGATCCTAGGCAAAGTTAATCAGATCAAAAGTCAACGATCAATGTGGGGGCTTGACGCAAGCTTCACCTCAATACCAATATCAACACGGCTCTATGGCCCAAGATCATCCATCATTCTCCTCAAATCTCAATATGCCAACAACTCACAGTACCAATAATTAAAAATACGCTTGGAATGTACTAACATGCCATAACTTAGCTCAAAGCCGTATCACAAACAAAGGCACCACCAACATATGAGATAACATTAGCCTTACCCAGATGATACAAG
This sequence comes from Nicotiana obtusifolia, assembly GCA_002018475.1. Classification (NCBI taxonomy): domain Eukaryota; kingdom Viridiplantae; phylum Streptophyta; class Magnoliopsida; order Solanales; family Solanaceae; genus Nicotiana; species Nicotiana obtusifolia. The sequence continues at coordinate 33,297 of MCJB01048934.1, forward strand.
AATAGTGATATCATAATCCTTCAACAATTTCAACCACCTTTGGTACCTCAAGTTCAAATCCTTCTGCTTAAACAGATGCTGACGACTCTGATGATCCGTGTAATCCTCACAAGACACGCCTTATAAGTAATGCCTCCAAATCTTGAGCGCGTGCACGATAGCTGCTAACATCAAATCATGTACTGGATAAATATTCTCATAGAGCTTTGGCTGGCATGATGCGTAAGCAATTACCCTACCATCCTGCATCAACACATACCCAGGCCAACATATGAAGCATCATAATAGACAGTGTACATCCCCGACCCTGAGGACAATACTAAAACTGAAGTTGTAGTCAAAGCAGTCTCGAGCTTGTGAAAGCTCTCCTCATACTCGTCCAACCATATGAATGGAGCGCCCTTCTGAGTCTACTTGGTCAATCCAGATGTAATAGATGAAATCCCTTTACAAAGCGATGATATTATCCCGCCAATCCAAAGGAACTCCTGATCTCTAAAGCGGTAGAAAATCTGGGCCAACTCTGAACAGCCTCAATCCTCTTCAGATCTACCTTGATCCCATAAGTAGAAACCCTGTGGCTTAATAATTCCACTAAATTCAACCAAAACTCACACTTGGAGAACTTAACATATAATTTCTTCTCCCTCTAAATCTGGAGCACAATCCTCAAATGTTGTTCGTGTTCCTCTCTACTACGAGAATATACCAAGATATAATCAATGAACACAATAATAGAAGAATTCAAATAAGGCTGAAACACATTGTTCAGTAAACGCATGAAAGTTGTTGGGTTATAGGTCAAACCAAAAGACATCACTAAAAACTCATAATGCCCATAATGAGTCCTGAAAGTCGTCTTAGGGATGTCTGAAGCCATAATCTTCAACTGGTGATACACCGATCTCAAGTCAATATTTGAGAACACTCTAGCACCCTAAATCTAATCAAATAATTCATCAATTCATGGCAGTGGATACTTTTTTTTACGGTAACCTTGTTCAATTGTCTGTAATCACAGATCCTCAAAGACCCATCTTTTTTCTTTACAAACGATACCGGTGCACCCCCAAGGTAAAACACTATGCCTGATGAACCCCTTATCCAGCAACGTTTGCAACTATTCCTTCAATTCCTTCAACTCGGCTGGATCCATATGATGTAGAGGAATAGAGATAGGCTGAGTACCTGGTGCCAAATCATTGTCGAAATCGATGTCCCTATCGGGTGGCATGCCTAGTAGGTCTACAAGAAATACACCTAGAAACTCCCTCACTATTGGAACTGACTCAATAGTAGGAATATCAACACTAACATCTCAAACAAAAGCTAGATATGCTAACCACCCATTCTCAGTCATCTGTTGAGCCTTCAAAATATGAGATCACTCTGCTATGAGTATGGCCAAGAGAACCCTCCATTCCAACCTTGAAAACCACGACATAGCCAACGTCATGGTCTTAGCGTGACAATAAAAAATAGCATGGTATGGAGATAACTAGTCCATACCTAAAATTACATTACCATATCTAAAAATAACAAGCCTACTTTCGTCTCAAAACTACATATAATGATCACACATGATCAATAAACTTGATCCAACATAATGGAATCCCCAACCAGTGTAGACACATGAATAGTATAGAAGAAAAAAATCACGTGGCATATTCAGAAAAGAAGCAAAGTGTGATGATACTTATGAACAATTAGAGCCAGGATCAAACAATATCATAGCACCTCTATGGCACATAGAAACAATACATGTAATAACTACATCAGAAGCGACAACCTTGATCTTCCCTGAGAATGAATAATATATAGCCTGACCTCCACCTCTAGGACGACCACGTCCTGGATGACCTCCACCCCGAGCTAGCTGGGCGGGTAGTATAGTAACCAGTGCAAGAATCATAGTCTAACCTCCCTGCTGTCCTAAACCTCTGTGAAAATGGGGGCAGTATTTTCTTACGAGCCCCAAGTCTCCACACTCGAAGCAACCTCTAACTGAAAATTACTCCATGGCCTGAGTGGGACCCCGTGAGCCAGAATATCCACCAAAAGAACCTAGTATCGAGGAACCCTGAATAGATAGAGCGTGAGAACACTACACTGAAAGTACGCTGAATGAAGACTACACAGAAGCTCCTCAACTGAGTGGTGGTGTATGATAAGCTAGCCTGCTAGAATGGCCTCTCCCAAATAGACCTCGGCCTCCATATAACACACCATTGAAGCTACCTGAATACGGGGCCCTCTTGCCCCTACCTACATTATCTCTCTAGTATCACTGCGGATACGCTCAATATGATGCACTATCTCCACAGCCTGATGAAATAAAGTCCCAGTCTCTGTCTGCCTATAGCAAGGAGTATACTGTGGTGAAGAACATCAATGAATCTCCTCACTCTCTCTTCCTCAGAGGGAATCAAAATAATAGCATGATAGGACAACAAGGAAACCTCATCTCATACTCAATAACTAACATCTGACCCTACTGAAGATGCTCAAACTGCCTCCTCAACTCATCTCTCCTGTGTGGGGCACAAACTTCTCCAAAAAGACCTTGGAGAACGGAGCCCAAACAAGAGGAGGTAATCCTGCTGGTCTGCCAAGTTCATAATCCTACCACTATCTATTGGCTGAACCCTGTATCTAAAAGGTTGTGAGGTCAAATCCATTGGACTCAACTAGTCCCAAATTTGCATAGAATATCGTGACAATGATCCAAGAACTCATGGGCATCCTCTGAAGGTGTACTCCTGAAGTGAGGAGGATACAACTTCGTGAACCTATCTAGCCTATTCAGCTCATCACCTGACATCGTGCGCGTATCCTCAGGCTGCATGGCAATAGTAAGCTGAACTCCCCTAACTAGTAGCACTCAGGGGTCTGATAACCATGGGCCATTTGCTCTGGGGTATGAGTAGATGGAGTCTTCGCTCTGGCCCCTACAGGGGAAGTAGTTGGTGCAGTAAAAAATGCCCCAGGAAAACTCTCGAATAAACCAACCATACGGAGCAAGGCATCTTGAATAACTAGCATACCAAATAAACCCTGGGAACCTAAGCCGGTCCCACCGGATCCATACAAATTTGGGCCTGCTCATCTACTAGAGCTATAGGTGGCTGCACAGAAGGTGCCTGGCATGCCCTCTAGCCAAGACACATGCTCCACCTCTAGTCATGCCCTTGCCTCTATCTCTCGCGGATCCGGCTCTAGGGACGGGCTCCTAATCACCAGCTGACGCGCATGTCCTCACCGTCTATGAGAGAATAGAAATACAAGGTTTAGAGTCGGATCAATCAAATCGCAGGATAGGAATGAAAGAAAGGGAACTTTGCCTAATGCCCTATTGCCTCTCAAAGATAAGTACAAATGTCTCCGTACCAATCGGCAAGGCTCTACTAGGCCTGATCATGACTCATGAGACCTATATGAACCTAGTGCTTTAATACCAATCTGTCATAACCCAAAATCCCACCAGAGTCGTGATGAAGCCCAACACCGGTTGCTAGATATACCAACAAAAGTTATACAAAAATAAACTTCAATAGCAGTAGGAAATAATCTTAAAAAGCGAAATAGCATAATTAACTGAAGTCAAATAACGATATAACTATAACCACCCCAAAATCTAGTGTCATCGAGTACCTGAGCTCTATAGAGTACTATACAAAGTTTGAAAAAAAATATAACATTTTCTGGAAGTCTAAGCAGTAAGAACATAAGATAAAGGAGTGGACTTTAAGGCCTGTGAACGGAACAACAGTACCACCTCGAAATCTCCGAGCAAATTGTGATACAACTCACTAGCAACCACTGTGATCAACAATACTTGGATTTGCACATGAAGTGCGGAGTGTAGTATGAGTACAACTGACCCCATGTACTCAATAAGTGGCAAGCCTAACATCAAGCTAAAAGTCGTGACGAGTTTGGCAAGGTCTAGTACTCACTTTCAACAACCAACAACAACAATAAAGGCAGAATAATGGCAAAAAATCAAAGCAGACAAGTAATATCAGGTTCGACTCTATCACAATAAGAGGAGAAATAAGCATGACTTTTAAGTATATAGTCTAGGCATCAACCTTTTCACATATATCACCTAAACAGAGATTTATCAAAGTAAATTGTGATTGCAAGTTCTAAACATCAAACAGAGACATCAAATACCAATTAGCATGAGAAAAATACAACTATATGCTTGCATGATAAGTATATATATATATATATATTCCAAATTCAACAACATCATGATTTAATCATCAAGTATACAAAGTCTCAACACATTCATAGTTCCTGGCACAAGTACCCCTCAATCATACTCTCAGCACTCTCACGGTGTCTGGCATAATGCTCCTGAATCATCACAAAAACACACACTTACTCAGAACTGTGCGGGTGCCTGACATAAGCCCCTCATTAAGCACATCTCGCGTGCCTTCACTCACAGGGTTATTACATGACTCCGGAGGGGCGGATCCTAGCCCAAGTGCTGATCAGATCAAAAGTTAACGATCAATATCACTCAGCCCAATATGGAGCTTTGACGCAAGCGTTACCTCAATACCAATATCAACATGGCTCTACAGGGTGTTGATGTGCCGGGTAATTTCGGCACATTTTAACACTACTTGCTTAGAGTTTAACTTATTTTATGTGCAAATTCTACCTATACTTATGTAATTTTAGTGTATTTGTAGAACATCGAGTGTAAGGACCCAAAAGCATGGAAAAGAGCTAATAAGGCCAACTAAAGACAAGAAAAGACTTAAACAGCATCACAGATGTGAGTATGCGATCGCAAACAGCGAATGCGGACCGCATAGCTCACAAACAAATCGCAAACAAGGACAGAACTCTTGGCACTCCTTCATGTCGAGAATACGGTCGCATATGCGACCGCAAAACAAGAATGCGAATCGCAAATTTGCATTGTGAAATCGCAAACGCAAGCAAAGTTTCTGGGTGAAAATCAGGGTGAAGAACGCGATCGCATAATCAATATGCGAACCGCAATTACAGTATGCGACGAAGGCAAATCCTGGGGTTAGAAATGCGACAGAGGAAGAAGATTTGCGAACCACATTTCTGTTTTGCGACAGAAATGAGGTCCGCATTATTACACCAGGGGCAAATTAGTCTGGATTTCGCCTCGGGTTTTGGGCCTTTATAAATAGGTTTAATAGGGTTTTGTGAGGGACATCTTGTCATAATTGAGAGTACAAAGTACGGGCAATTAGCTAGTTTGAATTCTTGGAAGCTTTTGGGATCAATTACTTTCTATTTTGTAAGATTATGACAATTACTATTCTTTCTTATTCAATATTCAGCATGAGTAGCTAAATTTAAACGCTAAGGTTGTGAACCCTAGATGGGTACAATGTTATTGAGATTTTGATATTGAATATGATTTCAACGGATGATTGATATTTATTTACTTCTTATTCTTCAGCAATTATTAATGGTTGCAAACATTAACGAACGCCAATTAATTCTATCTTTGCTTGGTAAGTGGGATAGAATTTGGTAGAAATAAATAACAAAGACTCAAGGCTTTAAACCTTGTTTAATAATATCGCTTAGGAATAAGTGGGTTTTAATTTGGCATTAATTGATTGTTTTTAATCACAACTCTTTTGTATTTGGAAAAATCATAAAGAGGATATGTTATCCAACTATTGGAAAATATTGGGTAGTAAATTAGGCATCAATTGCATATCAAGAAAGTTTTCCGTTGGAAATATTCAATATTAATATCAATAGCATTGTACTACATAAAGGGGAACACAACCTTAGTTTCTTTAATTCATATTATTTACATTCACAATATTGCAATCAGTTTTCGTTTACACTTAAGTTCAATATTCCTTTTAATTACAATTACTTGATAGAATTACGACTTAGTCGAGTATTACACTAATTAGATAAACGTTTCACACCTATTCCCCGTGGGATTCGACCCCAACCTTGTTGGGTTATTATATTTGACACCGACCGCTTACACTATTCTTAAGGTGTAATTTGAGCGTATCACCAATATCAGTCGTCAATCTCCTGAAGTCTTAATATTCCAACATTTCATAGTATCAATAATCAAAATACTGCACAGAATGTACCAACATGCCACGACTCAGCTCAAACCCGTGTCATACACACGGGCACTATCAACATGTAAGATAACATATAAAACGTCCATAGAGATAGAAATATAACACGTGGATATCATATCATGACTGAATATATGACTACAATTAAGGCAAAGAGCTAAACATAGCAAAAATAGCCTTATCATATCTCAATAGATAAGCACATAGCCTAGGCATAATTTCTAGCATGGATAATAGCTCACATAGTCATACAAGTGGAGGAAATATGGTATCAAAGAGGCATGGTAGTGAAACAAGGCATATAATAGCCTAAGGACTACCCCAATCATGAATAACCACGGCACCCGCCCCCGATCATGAATAACCACGCATACGCTCGTCACCTCATATATACGTCACCTCCAACATGTAATTAGCATCATGCCTGTGATGACTCACTTTTATACCCCGTATTATGTCCTTAATTATATTATGTGAAAAATTAAGTCGAGTAAATTGTACTCGAAGTAAATCGATAAGAAATGAGACACATGGTCTCTTTTTAAGAAAAGCTTAAGTCGCAAAAGTCAACCGTGAATTGACTTATGAGTTAGAAGGTTCGGATGTGAATTCCGACGACTCGATTAGCTTCGAGGTAGGATTTATAACTTAGACGAGTGACCGGAATAAGTTTTGGAGACCCCGAACAAAACTAGGCTTGGCGAAGATTGAATTTCCGGTTGATAGGTGAAATTTTGATCCGGAAGTCGGAATGAAATTCTGAAAGTTGCTGTAGCTTCGTATTGCAATTTAAGACTTGTGTGCAAATTTTCAGACCATTCGGACATGGTTTGGTCAGATTCGGATCAAAGGATCGATTTAAGAATCCTTAGAGCCCGTAGGTTTGAATCTAATGCAAACCTGATAATTCGATGTTTGTTTTAGTGTTCCAATGATTGGAACAAGTTTAAATGAGGTTATAGAACATGTGTTCATGTTCAGATAAAGTCCCGGGGGTCTCGGATGAATTTTGAATAGTCGACGGGACTTAATTCGTCGCTTTATAAAGCGTTAACTTCATACTTTCTGGTGTAGTTAATATTAAAATTAGCAAACGAGCTCCAAACTCAATTTTGTTTGAGGAATTAGCTCCGTATCGAAATTACGGAGCCATAGCAAAAAGAATCGTCCAAATCGGACTCCGTATGAAAAAGTTAGGCTTAATTTTGTAAAAGAAGAAAAAGAGATCAGATGAGGGATGAGTTTCGCGGCCAAAAAGTGATTCGCTTTTTGGGTAAGCGAATCGCGAAACCCCTCAACCCATCGCGAAGTGAAGCAGAAGCTTCAGGTGAGAATCACGACCAAAAAGCGGTTCGCATAATCAAAAAGCGAACCGCGAAAATGACAAGAGCAGTCGCAAAGTGGAACAGAACTGGAGGGGTCATTTCGCGTTGAGTTCGCGATTCGCGAACTTGAAAAGCGAATCGCGAAATTGACATGAGGGGTCGCGAACACGGGCAAAACATGAGGGGCTATTTCGTGGTGAGTTCGCGATTCGGGAACGTGAAACGCGAACCGCGAATCTCACCTAGGCGTCGCGAACTGAGGCAGAACTTTGGGCATCCTTTTTGCTTGATTCGCGATGGAAAAGCGGTCCGCATATGTGAAATGCGAACCGCGAAATGTACGAAGGGGGTCGCGAAATCCATTTTTTGCTGAGTACTTTTGCCCAATTTTTGACCCTCTATAAATAGGACCTAGGGTCCATTTGTGCACTACTGATACGCATAAAACAATACCCACGAGAGAAACATTCTTCAAACACAAAGAACCACTAGAAATCAACCCCAAACTCACATGCAAAGAAGATTACATGATTAATCTTGCAAATAAAGGGGTTGAACTACCTTAGAAGCATTTGGGGCTTTTTAAGAAGAAGATTAAAGTGAAGTTTGGGACTAATAGAGAGGGAATTTCAAGAGAAACATCGGGTAAGTATTCTATACCTAAATCCCTCTTAGATTATGATTTCCATGCTTAATCCCATTGTAAATTCACGAATTTGTGAAAGAGAAGAACCT
>MCJB01048935.1:0-14005 GCA_002018475.1 Nicotiana obtusifolia
AATCACACAATATTTTCATGCAATTCGTACAATCAAGAATGAATTATCGTTATTGGGAAAGCCTCTTGATTTGGAAGATTTACTTGATAAAATCTTGGATGGTTTGGATCATATTTACAAATATGTTGTGGATTCTGTAAATGCCCGAGATACACCTATTACTGTTGATGCTTTGCAAGAAAAGTTGTTACATGAAAAGTTGAAACTTAAGTCGTTGGGGTCCTTGACATTTTCGTCTCACCCTGTCTCGGCATTAGTGGCGGCTGCTCCGGCACTTCTCTCGGCCATACCTGCCCAGTCAGCCGCGCCAGTTGCTGCCTCCTCCTCGGGCTCTCGCAGGCACCGGAAGCCGTACTGTGGCCGCTGCCAGGCTTGCGGCATCCAAGGACACCCGCTGCGGGATTGTCCTACTCATGGATGGATGCTCCAGCACCTCCCACCTCAACCTGCTACCTCTCGCCCGCTGCCTCCAGCACCTCCTGTAGCGCCTCCTGCCGCATCTCTCCGCCAGCCTGCACCACGTCCATGGCAGCCTCCGCCTTGGCAGTCGTTCCCACAGCCGGCTGCCCACTATGCTGCTTCCATGCCTGCTGGTTATGCTCCATATTCTGGTTATTTTCAGCTGCCTATGGGTCCTCCTATATGCCTCCACCTGAGGCCGGTTTTCAGGCTTTTCATGCACAAGGTCCTACATATGGCAGTTCTGTTCCCGCACCGGGTCCTTCATGGCTTCTTGACAGTGGCGCCACTCACCATATCTCCACCGACCTAGCAAACCTTTCCCTCCACCAACCTTTTCCGCACACTGACTCTGTCTACACTGGAGATGGGAGCGCGCTTCCTATCACTCATACTGGTTCGATCACTCTTCCTACCTCACATCGTTCTCTTCATTTACATAACGTATTGCATGTTCCTAATATGAAAAAAAACTTTCTTTCTGTCTTCCAGTTATGTAAGTCTAATGATGTGGCAGTTGAATTTACTTCCTTTGGTTTCGTTGTAAAGGATCGCAGTTCAGGGACTCACCTTCTGGCGGGATGCACTAGAGACGGCACCTATGTGTGGCCCTCATCTAGTCCCTCTGCCTGCGTTTACTTCTCGGATGCTCATCCTCCCCATACTGTCTAGCATTCTCACCTTGGTCATCCGGCCTCTGCCATCTCTCGTCATATTTTATCGCATTATCAGTTGCCTTATTCTAGCTTCGCACTTAATAATAGCTGCACTGCCTGTAGTTGCAGCAAAAGTCATAAGTTACCTTTTTATGATTCTTCCATTATTTTCACTAGACCGTTAGAGTATATTTTCTCTAATGTATGGACATCTCCTGTTTCATCTAGTGAAAATTTTCGTTATTATGTACTGTTTGTTGACCATTTTACTCATTATATGTGGCTGTATCCGATGCGGCATAAGTCTGATGTGCGATCCATTTTTGTTACGTTTCAAGCACTGGTTGAAAATTATTTTCAACTTAAAATTAAGTGCTTTTACTCAGATAATGGGGGAGAGTATCTTGCCTTGTCCTCTCACCTTGCCACCTCTGGCATTACCCATCTTATTACCCCTCCCCACACACCCGAACATAATGGTTTCAGTGAGCGCCGCCATCGACACATTGTCGAAACTGGACTTGCTCTCCTCTTCCATGCTTCCCTACTCTTGTCTTTTTGGCCTTATGCTTTTGAGACCGCTGTGTACCTCATAAACCGCCTTCCAACTCCTACTCTACATATGTCTTTTCCGTTCACTTGTCTTTTCCAACAGGCTCCGTGTTTTCGGGTGTTTATGCTATCCCTGGCTTCGTCCCTACTCTGCTCACAAGCTGGATCCATGCTCTATCCCTTGTGTCTTTTTGGGCTATTCAAAAACCAGAGTGCATATCTTTGCCTTGACCCCACTACCTCCAGACTTTATGTCTCCCGTCATGTACAGTTTGATGAGTCGGTCTTCCCTTACTCCTCTCTCATGTCCACTGCACCACAACCTACGCCCTCTACTGCTGACACATGGTGCCTCTCGCACTATGTTCTTCCTCCTGTTGTTTCTCAAACTGTTACCTCTCCGGTTCAGTCTCCCCCATCCACCACCTCTTCTTCCCCAGCATCCACCCCGCCACAGTCTCCACCTCCGCCACCGCCACCACCATCTTCTCTTTCTACCCATCCTATGACCACCCATGCCAAAAACAATATCCGCAAGCCTATCCAAAAACTCTCCCTCACAGCTCAGCTTCATCCTTCTCTTGAGCCTTCTACTGCCATTCAAGCCTTGAAGGATCCGAAATGGCGGGCTGCCATGTCCGAGGAGTTTGAGGCGCTTGTGCGCAATGGTACATGGGAGTTGGTCCCTCCTGATGGTATTCAGAACTTAGTCGGCTACAAGTGGGTTTACCGGACTAAGTATCTTTCTGATGGCAGTGTTGATCAGTATAAGGCTAGGTTAGTTGCCAAGGGCTTTCATCAGCGCTCTGGTATTGACTATCAGGAGACTTTTAGTCCGGTTGTTAACCAGCCACCATTCGCTTGGTTCTTACCTTGGCAATCTCTCGAGGCTGGTCTCTCAGGCAGTTAGATGTCAACAATGCATTTCTACAGGGTCGTCTTTATGAGGATGTGTACATCGCTCAGCCTCATGGATTTGTTGACACTGATCATCCGCACTATGTGTGTAAGCTGCATAAGGCTATCTATGGCCTTAAGCAGGCTCCCAGGACTTGGTATTCAGAGTTGAGACAGTTTTTGTTGGCACAGGAGTTTCGAAATTTCAGGGCTGATACCTCGTTGTTTCTCTTCGACCGGGTTGGTGTCTCTGTGTTTGTGCTGGTTTATGTTGATGATATAGTGGTTACTGGGTCTGATCCGGGTACAGTTGATCGTTTTCTAGCTGAGTTGACACGTCGTTTCTCTATTAAGGACCTTGGTACTCTGTCCTATTTTCTTGGAGTTGAGGTTCTACCGCACCGTGATGGTCTCCTACTATCTCAGCGGAAGTACATCCTTGATCTTCTGCATCGGACTCATATGGCTTATTCCAAGCCGGTACTTTCTCTGCTAGCCACTGATCAACCGTTGTCTCTCCTAGATGGCACAGCCCTGGATAACCCGATTGAGTATCGGACTGTTGTGGGTAGTCTGCAGTATTTGGCCCTCACTCGTCTTGACATTGCTTATGCCGTGAACAAGTTATCTCAGTTCATGCATAAGCCGACTACTGCTCATTGGGCCGCGGCGAAACGCCTGCTCCGTTACCTTTGTGGTACTATTGACCTTGGTTTACTTCTTCGTCGTGTTTCTCAGCCGTCCTTGTATTCCTTCTCTGATTCTGACTGGTCCGGCAACAAGGATGATTATACCTCCACGAGTGCATATGTGGTCTATTTTGGTGGCTCCCCCATCTCTTGGGCCTCTCGGAAGCAGCGCACTGTTGCTCGCTCTTTCACCGAGGCCGAGTACCGATCTGTTGCCTCCACTGCTGCAGAGCTCCGCTGGTTGTGTTCTCTGTTGACTGAGCTTCGGGTGTTTCTCCCTACTTGTCCTGTTATATACTGTGATAACGTGGGTGCTACGTAGTTGTGTTCTAATCCTGTTTTTCACTCTCGGATGAAGCATATTGCCCTGGATTTTCACTTTATTCGGGAACAGGTTCAGTGTGGTATTCTACGTGTGACTCATGTTTTTGCAACTGATCAGTTGGCTGATGCTCTGACGAAGCCGCTCTCTCGTGCTCCGTTTTTGCTTCTTCGGTCCAAGCTTGGACTTACCTACTGCCGTCCAGCTTGAGGGGGCGTATAGACTAGATGTCTACTTAGAGTAGAGTTCTTTATCTTCTATGTTATGTACTTAGAGTAGAGTTCTTTATATTTTATGTTATCTCCCCTTTGTAATTATTATATAAACACATCTAGTGGAATGAAATTATTATCCTACCAAAAATAATTATTCTACAAAACGAACAAATGACTGAATCTCCCTTTTTCCTTTTTTGTTTAAAAAGGAAAAAGAAAAATTAAAGGTTCGAAAACAAAACATTGAAGACACTTACTGGAGTGTTTTTGCTATGGGAAACAGTGAATCTTAATGCGGGTCAGTTGCGGCCAAACGCACAGACAAAAATATATGATCAACTAGTAATAAAGTGACAAATAAAGTATCGTTCTCACGAAAATTTGTGATTAACTATTAACTAAATCAACTTAAAATAATTAATTTATTCAAGTGATTTTCTAAACTGAGACTATTCAACTAAAGCTAATCTAAAGCAGTAAACTCGAAAACTAAAGAAAACAAGTCGGCAAGCTTAAAGATGGATCAATGAGAGAAAATATTCCAGAGTTGTAGCTAACAATCCCATTGAACCTTCCACTCAAATTGTCTAATTAAATTATCTGGTTTGACGATTGACATTGTTAATGTTACTCGTAGCATTCGATTGAAGTATTACTCGGCTATTCAAGCTACCTAACGCCAATATTTCTATGGAATTAGGAATAACAACAATACATTAATAATTCCAGTATAGCAATCAAGCAAGGCGATTAGGTATAATCCTATCCTAACCGCGAATCCGTTTCCCGTAGTTCAAGTTCAAGTTCAAGATTTTACTCCACTCAATCTTATATGTAATCTAGAATTCTCACCTTCGAGTTCAATCCTAGATACATAGATAATATTCAATTGATGATCACACAATCAAATAATTAAACACATGATTGAATAAATAAGCCAATATCATAAAAGTACAAGAACAATTCAAGCTTCAAACTACAATGCTCATGTAGCACCCACAACTCTATAACTTATAAACTATGAGATTAAAGGAAGAGAAGAGAAGAGAAGAAAAACTAGTTGTAAGCTCCTCAAAGCGTGGATTGTATTCTCGGCCTCCAAAGTGGTGTGATTCCTCAAATATTGGGTTTAGAATCCCTTTTATACAAGTTAGGGGCGTGTAGGACCTAAAAACCCTTCTCCATATTAAAATAGGATAATTCCTAGAAGTCGGCATCCTGGGCAGCACGTCGTGCTAGCCTAGGCGCTGAAAATTTTGGATTTCTGTTTCCGGCGTTACAGGTAGTGTATCGTGCTAGCAGGGACGCTATAATTCAGCACTTCTTATTTTTCTTCTTCTTTAGCTCCAACTCATGCGCATTTAATCCGTTTCTCTCTCTATTATTTCTACGCATATAAATATCAATAATTAACTCAATACTTTGCAATTACACATTAGCACTTATAAGAATAGAGCAAATATGAAGCCATTTATATATAAAAATACATCCTTTTGGCCGAATATTAATGTCCTTGAATAGAAGAAGCTTTTAATTGAAAACAAGTTATAGCTGTGACGGAGCTACATTCAAACAAGGGGCGTCAACTGACACCTTTTCACTAAAAAATTACACTGCATTGTTAGATAAATTTTTTCGTTTTATGTGTATTTATTATACGTTGACTCTCCTTAATTTTTTAATGTATTTAATTTCTTATATTTTAACATTCCTCGGTAAAAATTTTGAGTTCGTCACTAATTATTAGTATAAAAAATGTTTGGTTGGTTCTACTCTATTAACCCATCATATAAAACTTTTTTTCTGAAATGCATTAATAATATCCATATATATGTGATAGGTTCTAGATTAATTTCGATGTGAAAGTTCCAAAAAAGTTACTTCAATCATTACTTTCCCAAAAACAAACCATAAACCACTTCTCCCTTCCAGAACTAAAATTCTTTAAAAACAAATCTGAAACACTCGCATAGTATTTTCCATAAAACAAACCAAAGCAAAACTTAACTCCACAAAAACCATATTTCTAATTCGAACAATTGTAAGATTCTTTTCTTCTTTTCTTTCTTCTTTTTTCCTCTTGCAATTTGACACATGATAAAGGAGCTCTACTTTTTAGGAGCAGATTATACAGTTAAACTTTTACTCCTACTAACGAGGGCCTTAATTTTTCCATCCACTTTTTTTCGGGACCTGTTGCTAATTTAGAATATAATAAATCATATACATGCTAAATATTTTTCTTCATCATTTATGTGATTCATTGTATTTATATCGAATCAATCAAAAAATATTTAATACGTGAATATAAATATTTTACGGTATTATACGTTTAAAATTTTATGAAAAAGAAAAATTATACTCTTATTGACTGGTCTCAACCCTGACTTCGGACTGAAAATATAGAGCTATATCTAAAGCCCAAATCGTACAAGAGGCCGAAAAATTGACTAAGCATAAATTTGAGAAATATATACTATATAGTTGCCCACCAAAATAATAGCCCGTATAGATATACCTTTTGTATATTGATATATAATATTTATATATAAATATATATTTTATACATTATTCGTGTATAAGTTTTATATATTTGACTAGTGAATATAATGGGATGTTTACCTTTTCCATACTACATATGAAACTTATCTACCCTCCCTAATCAAGTTTTAACTTAATTACATGGGCATATACTATTTGTCAATTATATACAAATTAGTATTAATGAATATCCATTTATATTAAGAATGAAATAAGGAATCAGTTATTTCCTCCCCATCCCTACTCTCTCTCTCTCTCTCTCTCTCTCTCCCCCCAATTTTTTCATCATTTTTCTCTGCTTTTATCCTCTCTTTTTTCTATTAATTATTTTATTCATAGAGTTTTAATTTAGCAATTTCCTTTCATGTTGCACAATTTGTGTTCGAATTGAAATTATCAATCAACAAATTTTGAAGGTATGTGTTTTTCCACCATTGACAACCATTAACGAAGCTTTGAATTCGAATTTGGGTTTTCAAAAAATATTATTTGTTTAGATTTCTCACGACCCAAGCCGATAGACCATGACGAGTGCCCGAGTCCTACCTGTCCAACACCCCTAAGCATGCGTGTAAGATATAAACATGAATTAAGGGTAGGCCATGTATAACATCTTTCAATAAACTGCCGAATCACGTGAATATACGTGAGAAAAATATAACCAAAAGACATATATACATATACATTCAGAATACGGTAGGGCAAGCCGACAAGGCTGCTATAGACAACTATATACCCAAAACTAGAAGCCGACAAGACCACATACTATCCAACTATACATGACTATCTACAGACCTCTAATAGAGTGTACAACTGTATAAAGAACGGGATTGGGCCTCGTCATACCCATATCCACATGCAAAAATAGCATACCAAAATCAATAGCAGCTCTAGATCAAGTGGAGCACACCAACTCTCGCTAAGCTAGGATCCTAAAAAGGGGGACCGTCAGCCTGTCTACCTGCAACTGCAGGCATGAAACACAGCGTCCCCAGGCAAAAGGGACGTCAGTACGAATAATGTATCGAATATGTAAGGCATGAAAATCGGTACATAAAAGACATAAAAGAAATATAGAGTAAAGGAATCCACCTGTAAGTCTAAATAGCTCTGTGAATGCTGAAACATTTATAATATCATGCATGTGTGTATAAATATCATATCATGCATAGGTATATGCGTATATAACATCATCAAGCCTCAGAGGGCATCCCATTGTATCATCTCGGCCTCTGTGGGCGAAATCATCAACGTGTATCAACTGATCAGGTGGTGGTGCGTATACATACCCCATATGCATATACGCCATCTAGTCATGGTTTAATATATATGTACAAATGAATACAATACATAATAAATAAGTCAATAAGATTTCTCGGAATGTCATACGATCAGTAAGCCTTCGGATAAACTTTATCAATTGCATATTTTTTTGAGACCCATGAACAGAAGATATAATAATAAGACACATGGGGAATCAACAACATAGGCACTCCTAGTGCTTCTAAGAATAGATGCATTCATAAAAGTTGTGTGTTTGCTCATTTCATTTGCATCATATGGATCATGCCAAAAGGAAAGAAGGGATAACCTTAACATACCTCAAATTCTTCTTTGGATGACTTAGCGTTGCTGCTATTAATGGAAAGAGAATGCTACTGCTATATTGGAAAGGAAACAATGTTGTTACTATATCTCAAATCACAAAACATTGAGTTGAAGTGAAAAAGATCAAATTAGAAGGTGTTGACTCCATAACTCACGTTCTATTACCTAATACAAGGTATTGCATATGTAATCCTTAAGTCCCCCATCTCCTAAAGTGAAATAAGATACATATGTATATATCACTCCTCCCTTCTTACGTGTGGGATCCTCCCACTTCCAGTCTTTCCTTAATTGATGACACACGATCATGTATCCCTCCCCCCTACGTGTACCCACATAGTTATTTTTGAATTAATTTATCTAATTCATTTAATAAACAACTCATCACATTTTTATTATTAAAAAAAATTATAAGTGCTTTATAAATTTAAATTATACTAGTATATTATAAACATTATGACATCTAGAAATATATGTTATCAAATTATAATTTTTTCATCCAAATATCAAGAGTACACATTTTTGTACTATAAGTTCTCAAAATGGTAAAACGAAATTTTTTTTTCTTATTAGAAGATAAATTCTACCATTATAATAAGAAAATCTCATTTATAAACATCCTCATCATGTGTATAATTTAAAGTCTATCCAAAAAGTAGTAATATTAATAACTATATAAAATCATATTATCAAACTTTTAGAATAATTGATGCACTTAAAAGAAAATATCATATCAAGGCAATATATATAATGGTTTCGAAATTCCTCGAACTTACGGGGTCGAACTCATGTACGATCTTAATCTTTTCCAACTCACATGGTTTTACTACGACACATCCAAACACTAAGGTACGAGGTATTACATTATATTGATGAAACTTATTCTCTTGATTTCTTTAACTTCTAAACCTTCCATCTATACATGTTTTAAACACTCATATACTTGAGAATTTTCTTGCTCTCCAAGCTCACCTCGACTAACTTATGATGAACTGAACTTATAAAATTACGGGATGTAACATTCTTCCCCCCTTAGAAACATTCGTCCTAGAATGTTTAAATTTCCAGTCTATAAAACTTTTGGCAGAGTCTCCTCTGCAATAGTATTACTACCAACCTTTCACGTAGCAAACCTAATATGGCCATAATCATCAATAACGACAATGGCCTCACACGATCAATGACATTAACTAACACAAGAATCCATACACGCACCTAGAAGCTGTGATGTCTTAGTCTGATCCTCCTCTGGAAGAGGAAACAAGTGAAGATACCTAGACTTCATGTCTTCTTTAGCTTCCCAAGTCATCTCTTTCAAATTATTGTTTCTGCAAAGTACTTTAATCGAAGCTACGTCTTTAGTCCTCAATCTCCGAACCTGTCTATCTAGTATAGCAGTGGGAGCTTCCTCATATGGTAGCTGCTCTGTGACCCGAACATCGTCAACCGAGACGACTCTGGAAGGATCTCCGATGCACTTACGGAGCATAGATACATGAAAGATTGAATGTACAGACTCCAAGTCGGAATACAATTCTAACTCATATACTACCTGGCCTACCTTGCGTATGATCTTATATGGTCCAATGTACCGATGGCTAGGTTTTCCTTTCTTACCGAACCTCATAATGCCTTTCATCAGTGATACCTTTAGGAATACCCAATCGTCAACCTGAAACTCCAAGTCTTATCGTTGATTATCCGCATAAGACTTCTGATGGTTTTAAGCTGCTAATAGTCTTTCCTGTATAAGCTTAATCATTTTGATTGCCTGTTGTACCAACTTTGGTGCTACTAACTTAGTTTTCCCAACATCGAACTATCATATAGGCGACTTACACTTCCGTCATAAGAAGCTTCATATGGAGCCATCTGAATGCTGGAGTGATAGCTATTATTATACGCGAACTCAATAAGCAATAGATGATCATCCCAGCTACCCTTGAAGTCTATCACACAGGCTCGTAACATATCCTCAAGTTCCTAATCGCTCAACCTGACCATCTGTCTAGGGATAAAATGTTGTGCTAAGACTTATTTGTGTCCCCAATCCTCTCTGGAAGGACCTCCAAAAATTAGCTGTAAACTGAGCACCTTTATCTGAGATAATAGATATAGGGACGCCATGAAGTCGTACTATCTCTTTAATGTAACGCCTGGATAATCCTCTACTGAATACGTAGTCCTGACAGGCAGAAAATAGGCTGATTTTGTAAGTCTATCAACAATCACCCATATAGAATCGAACTTACGCTGGGTACGAGGTAAGCCTATGACGAAATCCATATTAATTACTTCCCATTACCAAGTCATAATCTCTATGGCCTGCAGTAATCCATGGGGTTTCTGCCGCTCAATCTTAACCTGCTAACAATTAGGGCACTAAGCAACAAACTCTACTATATCCTTCTTCATTTCGTCCCACCAGTATATTTCCCTGATGTCGTGATACATCTTCATCACTCCTAGATGAACAGAATAACGAGAATAGTGAATTTCTCCTAACCGGCACAGCCCTGCAACATTAGGGACACATGATCGTTCTCGATATTCGCGGACTCCATCTTTTGAATTCTCAAATGGTGTCTTCTCCTTACGAGGGGTTGTATCACTGTAATGAGCTAACACATGATCCTCGTATTGGCGTTCCTTCACTTCAGTTACTAAAATGGATGTTGTCGTGTCCTGAATAGTAACTCCGGTATCACCTGCTAGCTGCTAAATCTCATGGGCTATTCCACCCTTCTCTGGCTGTAAATATGATAGGCTACCCATAGATCTACGGCTGAGGGCGTCGGCTACTACATTGGCCTCCCCCGGATGGTATAAAATATTAACGTCATAGTCTTTTAATAGCTCTAACCATCTCCTTTTACGTAAATTCAATTCCTTTTGCTTGAAAATATACTGAGGGCTCTTATGATCCATATAGATATCAGCATGAATACCATACAAATAGTGCCTCCACATCTTTAGTGCATGAATCACCGTGGCTAACTCTAAATCGTGGGTTGGTTGAATTCTGTAGCTTTTCTTGGGCATATTATTTCAGGTGAAGGTATCCGGGTTGATGCACTGAAGTTTGAGGCAGTGAAGACTTGGTCTAGACCCACGACACCGATGGAGGTTCGTAGCTTCTTGGGTTTGGCAGGTTGTTACAGGAGATTTGTAGAGGGATTTTCTTATCTTTCAGCACCATTGACAAAGTCGACTCAGAAGGGAGCTAAGTTTCAGTGGACTGACGCTTATGAGCGGAGTTTCCAGGCATTGAAGGACATATTGACTTCAGCATCGGTTCTGACACTCCAAAGGGAACCGATGGTTATGCTATCTATTGTGATTCTTCGGGCGTCGGATTGGGTTGTGTATTGATGCAACATTACTAAGTTTGTCATGACCCAAACTGAAGGGCCACGACTGGCACCTAAGGTCTACTCAACCGAGCGCCATGTACCTTATCCTTGTTTATTACCAAACTTATCACGTGCCATTACAATCCACACACACACACACACACACACATATATATATATATATATAAGTAACAATATTAGAACTTAACACGCATAAATAATTCAAAAAAAAAGATTTATATATACACATAGAGGCCGACAAGGCCGTCGACATGTCATACCCAAAATTATACACAGGATACTGTCTGTAAAACCTCTATGAAAACATGACCATAATATATATAAGTCGGGACAGGGCTCCCGACGTCCTCATAGAACAACATAACATATACAGAACCCTGACTTGGCAATACTCCAGGAAGAAGTGGAGCTCACCAACTAAAAGCTGATATCTTGAGGCAGCCAACAATGGAGAGTCCTCGCCTCGTCCTCTATGAGAGCCTCGATCAGACACACTTCGATGCGGAATATTCATATCCGTATCAGCTACCTTTCTCCTCTTGGCCCGACTACTCTCCTCTTACTCTACATATCCCATGATATACACAGATGAACCTTGATTGACGGATTACCAAGACTGTGGACTATCTGGCACCTCAGAAGAGCTGGTGTCTGTAAATACCCTGACATAGTTTTGAGCCTGAGGGAAACCCGACCGTGCCAATCCATGCAACATTCCCCTTATACCCTGATCAACGGGCCCTGACAATGAAACTAAGGGCCTTGGTGAGGTCGGAACTCTTCACGCCATCTGTTCCCGAAGAAATCAAAACTACTCGAACGGATGACTCATATGGATCTTCGGAAGGATCCTCCTCAATATTAACCATGATCTCCTATGGGTCTGATCCATAGTGTAACTTATATCTCTTTTTAACACTTTCGTAGCCAAACCCGTACTAGCGGCTGACGCCTGTCATCTAGTAGTAATAGGCATATCACAAAGAACTTAAATAAGGTAAAGATTAGGAGTGAATACTTACGACTCAGTTCTATCGCACAATCTAGATCAGAAAGAAAAGTAACCATCCTAAATATCCTGTAGCCTCCTGTCTATAAGTGTGGTGCACAACACACCCATAAGCAAGACTCTATTAGACACGGTCTGTAGACAACCTTAGGACAGAACTGCTCTGATACCACTTTTGTCACGACCCAAACCGATGATCCATAACGAGTGCCCGAGTCCTACCTGTCGAACACTCCTAAGCAGGCGTCTAAGATATAGATATGAATTAAGGGTAGGTCATGTATAACATCTGTCAATAAATTGCTGAATCACGTATATAACATACGTGAGGAAAACATGCCCAAAAGACATATATACATATACATGCGGAATACGGTAGGGCAAGCCAACAAGGCTGCTATAGACAACTATATATCCAAAACTAAAAGCCGATAAGGCCACATACTATCCAACTATACATGACTGTCTACAGACCTCTAATAGAATGTACAACTATATAAAGGACGGTACTAGGCCCCGTCCTACCCATAGCCACATACAAAAATAGCGTACCAAAATCAATAGCAGCTCCAGATCAAGTAGTGCAGACCAACTCTCGCTGAGCTAGGATCCTAAGAAGGGGGACCGTCAGCCTGTCTACCTACAACTGAGGGCATGAAACATAGCGTCCCCAGACAAAAGAGACGTCAGTACGAATAATGTACTGAGTATGTAAGGCATGAAAGTCAGTACATAAAAGATATAAAAGAAACATGGAGTAACGGAATCCACCTATAAGTCTAAATAGCTCTGTGAATCCTGAAACATTTATAAGGTCATGCATGTGCGGTAAATGTTATATCATGCATAGGTATATGCGTACATAACATCATCAAGCCTCTAAGGGCATCCCATCGAATCATTTGGGCCTCTGTGGGAGAAATCATCAATGTGTACCAACTGATCAGGTGGTGGCGCGTACATAACGCCATAACCTTTCCCAATACCCCATATACATATAATATACGTGTATATAATGCCATCTCATCATGGGTCAATGTATATGTATAAATGAATGCAATGCATAAGAAGTAAGTCAATAAGATTTCTCGGAATGTCATACGATCAGTATGCCTTCGGCTAAACTTTATTAAATACGCATTTTTCTGAGACCCATGAATATACGATATAATAATAAGACACATGGAGAATCAACAACATAGGCACTTCTAGTGCTTCTAAGAATGGAGGTATTGATGAAAGTTGTGTGTTTGCTCGTTTCGTTTGTATCGTATGGATCATGCCAAAAGGAAAGAAGAGATAGCCTTACATACCTCAAATCCGTCTTTGGATGCCTTAGGATTGCTGCTATTAATGGAAAGACAATGCTACTGCTATGTTGGAAAGGAAACAGTGTTGTTACTATACCTCAAATCACAAAACATTGAGCTGAAGTGAAGAAGATCAAATTAGAAGGTGTTGCCTCCATAACTCACGCTTCCACTACCTAATACAAGGTAGTGTATATATATTCCTTAAGTCCCCCGTCTCCTAAAGTGTGATAAGCTACATATGTATATATCACTACCTCCTTCTTAGACGTGGGATCCTCCCCCTTCCACTCTTTCCTTAATTGATGACATATGGTCATCTAATAAAATATAGCCATAACATATATAAGATGATTACCCCCCCCCCCCCCCC
>MCJB01048935.1:14032-42847 GCA_002018475.1 Nicotiana obtusifolia
CCCCCCTCCCCACATGCACCCACACGGTTATTTTCCAATTAATTTATCTAATTCATTTAATAAACAACTCATCACATTTCTATTATTAAAAAAAGTCATAAGTGCTTTATAAATTTAAGCTATACTAATATATCATAAACATTATAACATCTAGAAATATATGTTATCAAATTATAATTTTTCCATCCAAATATTAAGAGTACAATGGTAAAAAGGCAATTTTTTTTTCTTATTAGAAGATAAATTCTACCATTATAATAAAGAATATCTCATTTATAAACTTTCTCATATCATGTGTATAATTTAAAGCCTATCCAATAAGTATTAATATTAATAACTATATAAAATCATATTTACCAAACTTTTAGAATAATTGATGCACTTAAAAGAAAATATCATATCAAGGCAATATATATAACGGTTTCGAAATTCGTCAAACTTACGGGGTCCTATATTTATGACCTCATGTACGATCTTAATCTCTTCCAACTCACATGGTTTTACTACGACGCATACAAACACTAAGGTACGAGGTGTCACATTATATTGACGAAACTTATTCTCTTGATCTTTAACTTCTAAACCTTTCATCATGTGCTATAGAGGTTTTAAACACTCATATAATTGAGAATTTTCTTGCTCTCCGAGCTTACCTCGACTAACTTATTATGAACTGAACATATAAATTTACGGGATGTAATAAGATTGGGTGTTGTTGCAAACGATTGAAAATATTTTATGGAGTTTATATCTCGATTTTGACGGTACTTGGTGAAGATTAGATTTGGTTTGGCTGGATTTTTAGATTGAAATTCGAAGAAGAAGAAGAAGAAGAAGAAGAAGAAGAAGAAGAAGAAGAAGAAAAACACACCACATACAAAATATATACAAATCATATAGAAAATATATATAAACGACATATTTATACAAAATTTGTATGAAAATTGTATTTAAGTTTTCTGATGTTGTAGTTGTATTTAACTGGGTATGAATGATGAAGAAAGTTGTAGATAATTTATATATTATATAATTACTTATATGAAATTTATTTTTAATATGTATGTTGTTGTAGATATATCAAATTTTGTATTAAATTTATATGAAATTTATTTTTAATTTGTACGCTACTGTACCATACATTATTCTTTTCTTAAAATAGGTAACAGACATGCAAAGAATCACCTAATTTAAGGCACTAATAATGAATTGTATATAAACTGTAAGAAAAACTTGTTTATGGGAGTAATATACAAAATTTAGATAATTTTGATAAATAAATTTTAAATATTAAATATTGTATATGAAGGAAAACATCCCGAATATAATTATTTTAGGCCTCCTGGCCTAATGTATTAAAAGCCCAATTAGTTGTATACTTGAGCCCAATTAGTTGTATTAAAATCCCGAACATTAATGTATTAATGTGAAGCCAGATTACTAAAACCCAAAACACTAGAATCTGAATTATTCTCTAGTAAAGGGCCTAGTAAATGAACTCGTTTAGCTTTAATAAGCCCAAGGCCACCTAATTCCCCCGTCTTTTTGTCAAAAAATATTTGTTCTTTTTTCTAAATAATAAAATATGGTCGTTTAAAACTATAGTCATTTGCGACTTTGCAGCGTCTCACTCTATAGGAATTTTTGTACCAAAAATAATGGTATCTCCAATTATAACTCCAACGATAAGGCTTAAGCAGGTTATATGGATTTTTAAATTTGTTTCGTACTATTTCTTCTGCAGTATCTTGTGAAAATCCTTTTTACTTTTGTTAAATTTTAATTTTTCTACTTTTCTTCCCTAATTACATAATTATGAGGGCTGAGGAATTGTAGGACGAAATTATGGTCTCAAAGTGCACGAATACCAAATATCACCTTCACCTACTAGTTGTGGTTTGTTACTTACCTAAAATACATCTTTAGTGTGAGGAAGAACGAAGAATCAGGTAGGATTTGCGGTTACGATAAAATTGTTCATTTAAAATAATGAAAGTACTAATACAAACTCTTATGTACTGCGGTATTGCTCTGGTCAAAGAGTAGGAAGGCATCAACTATGGCGCTAGGTCCTAAACTAATCCATGATTCGCTCGTGAAAGTTGCATTTATCTTCCATATACTTGTTAAAACAATTTTAGGTGGGTCCAATAGGGTCAAGTGGCGGAACAACCTTACTTTAGTTGACATTTGTTCGCCGAATTTATATTGTACTATATAGCTTGGTCGATTTCTTGACCGCGCAACTGATAAAGTCAGAAAAGAAAAGGAGGCCCTTGTCAGCATAACCATCGCTACCGGCCGTGGCTTTGCCACAGTCGTTGTTGTCACAAGACAAATACATTAGGTTATTTCCTTATTCACTGTTCAAACATTAAAGGCAAGTACAGATGATTGGCAAGTTAAAGAGAAGGACAAGTTACTTGTACTGGTAGCTGGATACTTGGTTTCACGGGCAAAAGACCCACATGCAACTCCAGATACATGGAATTACGTGTGCATACGGTCGAAATCGAGCTCGCCTATAACATAGTAAGTTAGGCTCGGAACATGGCAATCAAGGGTTGAAGATCGACCGCAAGTCTCACCGAGTTAGAAGACGGGGTCAGAACGCCTGCCTTCGAGAATATTGAGTCTGTGATCCCGGAATCGACCCTAGCCCCCACACGAGCTTGAAGAAACTTTGTTAGCATAACCAACAGAAGATCGAGACATTCGTGACCGGTCAGATATTACGGCGGGAATCTCGGCGCGTATCAGTAAGGAACCGGCAATCAACAAATCAAGGGATTTCTACCTTTTATAGAATTGTACCTAAAGTAGGACTCCTCTACTATATAAAGGGGATTTGATCATTCATTCAAAATATTGTAACACGCATTCCAAAGCAATACATTATTATTATTATTATTATTATTATTCTCCTTAAGTTCTTATTCTTCTGTGTCTTGATATCGATCGAACTGCATTCGGCTCGAGGGTGGCTAACCTTCCAAGGCTGAAATTATCCAATTCGTGTGATTTGCATTTACTTTATCACTATTTATTTCAATTGCAATCTAAATTAGCACTTTGTATCAAGTTAATCCGCGTATCCTTACAACCACATACAAATTCAAGTGTTATCCGATTTTGAGGGTAAACAGTTTGGGGCCCACTGTGGGGCTAAGGATAATATTGGTTATTTGATACAAATCTCCATAACACACACTACTTTACACTTGTTCTTTGAAGTGTCTCTAATTTCAAGTTAAAACTCAAAATGTCAAACTCTAAATCAGCACCCCTACATGTTGACAATGAGTCCGATCATCACGGAGAAAACAACAACATAGCGCCCAGTGACGAGGCATCGCCCGTTGATCCCATCGGAATTCTGGTCGCGGACCCGATTAATGCTAATTCACATGTGGCTATCAACACAAACCTGCCTACCGATCCCGAGAATAGCGTTCATGGTGGAGCCCGATCGGCAGCTCAAAATACACAAAACATTGGAGGTGACGGGATCAATTTACGGGTGATCTTCGAAATGTTGCAGGCTCAATAGGCGGCGATAACTCTATTACAGAACCAAAGCCGCGCACCGAGCATAATTGAGCCCGATCCGTCCCGGGAAGTCACCCGCAGGGATGAACCGGTCGCAGAGAGGTCGAATGAAAACGAATCGGGAACTAACCTTAAGATCATAAAGATGCTCGAGGAACTGACAAAACAGGTAGAATCAGGGGAGAAGAAAATCGAAGCTAATGACAAAAAGGTGGAAACCTACAATTCCAGGGTCAAACAAATCCCAGGACCACCACCGATATTGAAAGTCATGGATTCCAAGAAGTTCGTACAAAAACCTTTTCCCCCGAGCGTGGCTCCAAAGCTGATCCCTAAGAAGTTCTGCATGCTCGAGATTCTTAAGTACAACGGAGTGACCGACCCAAATGAGCATGTAACCTCCTACACATGTGCCATCAAAGAGAATGACTTGGAAGATGATGAAATCTAGTCTGTCTTGTTGAAGAAGTTCGGGGAGACCCTGTCAAAAAGAACTATGATATGGTATCATAACTTACCTCCTAATTCTATTGACTCATTTGCTATGCATGCAGATTCTTTCGTGAAAGCACACGTCGGGGCTATCAAGGTTGAGACCAGGAAGTCGTGCCTTTTCAAAGTAAAACAGAAGGATAATGAGATGCTCAAAGAGTTCGTGTCTCGGTTTCAAATAGAACGGATGGACCTGCTACTGGTCGCTGATGATTGGGCCGTTCAGGCTTTCACCCAAGGACTCAACATTCGGAGCTCATTGGCTTCACAGAAATTGAAGCAAAACGTGGTAGAATATCTGGCTGTCACTTAGGCCGATGTCTATAACCGATATCAATCGAAAATCAGGGTCGAAGATGATCAGCTTGGGTACCCTTCCGGGTCCATGTATCCCATCAGGACCATCGACAGAGTCAAGAGAGACATCGATCGTGAATCGAGATCAAACAGGGATTAGTAAGCCGTATAATGGAGACCAAAGAAGCAGTGGGTCCGGGAGGAACTCTACGAGAAATAAAAGGAGGAGTGATCGAGGTCAGAGCAACCGGGGATTCATGAGCAAAAATAGCTTCGACAGGCCCGTCGGGCCTAAAGAAGCACCGAGATTATCGGAGTATAACTTCAGTGTCGATGCCGCCGCTATTGTATCTGCCGTCAGACGCATCAAAGACACCAAATGGCCTAGACCTTTACAATCTGATCCATCCTAAAGGATTCCCAACCTAATGTGCAAATATCATGGCACTCATGGCCATAGAACGGAATACTACCGACAATTAAGAGAAGAGGTGGCCCGGCTGTTCAACAATGGGCATCTCTTAGAGTTCCTGAGTGATCGGGCCAAGAACCACTTCAGGAACAGGGATTCTAATAAACAGATTGAGAAGGAAGAGCCTCAGTACATCATTAACATGATCATCGGTGGAGCCGACATTCCCTAGGGTCCGATGCTGAAATGAACCAAAGTATCCATCACGAGGGAAAATGGACTCGGGACTACGTATCGGAAGGAACCTTGTCTTTCAACAACGAACACTCTGAGGGGATTATGCATCCCCACAATGTTACACTAGTAATATTGGTACTCCTAAATAAATCTCGAATTAAACGTGTATTAAATAATCCAGGTAGCTCAGCCAACATCATCAGATCAAGGGTAGTAGAACAGCTCGGCCTACTAGATCAGATCGTACCTGCGGTCCGAGCCCTGAATGGGTTCAACATGGCGTGCGAGACCATTAAAGGGTAGATAAAATTACCGGTGAACGTCGCTGGAACCGTGCAGGAAGCCAAGTTCTATGTGATCGAAGGGGATATGAGATACAACGCTTTGTTTAGGAGGCCATGGATTCACAACATGAGAGCAGTACCCTCGACACTGCACCAGGTGTTGAAATTCCCAACACCTGGAGGTATCCAAACAGGTTATGGGGAATAACCGGCCGCCAAGGAGATGTTCGCGGTTGATGAGGTGATCCCAGCATCCACGCTCTCGACATCAGAGGATCCGAATCGGATGGTCAAAGACGGGGCCAAATAGCAATCACCGATACCAGCCTCAACGGAATCGGAGGAACGGAGAGTAGACGAGGACGCCGACTGCGGAGTCCCTAGATCTTTCATAGCCCCCGATGATTCCGACACTACAAAAGTAACAGTCAAGGAACTGGAACAAGTCGCACTAACTGAACATTTTTCCGATCGAAAAGTATACCTGGGCACGGGGTTAAGCCCCGATCTCAGGAAAAAACTCATTCAATTTCTTATAGCTAATGAAGATTGTTTCACTTGGTCCCACCTTGATATGACAGGGATCTCGCCGGAGATAACCACTCACAAGCTAAGCCAGGACCCGAAGTTCCACCCGATCAAGCAGAAGAGAAGGCCCCAGTCCGAGGTCAAACATGCTTTCATCAAGGACAAGGTATCTAAAATTCTTAGAATAGGGTCCATTCGGGAGGTTAAATACCCGAATTGGTTAAACGTATTGGTAGTCCCTAAAAAAGGGAATAAATTAAGAATGTGTGAAGACTATAAGGATCTGAATTAAGGCATGTCCCAAGGACTCATTCCCTTTGCCCAACATCGATCGCATAATCGATGCCACGGCCGGCCACGAGATCTTTAATTTTCTCGATGCCTACTCCGGGTACAACCAAATACGGATGAACCCCGGTGATCAGGAAAAAACCTCTTTCGTCACTAAATACGGCACATACTGCTATAACATGATGTCATTCGGATTAAAAAACGCCGGTGCCACTTTCCAACGCCTAGTAAACCAGATGTTCGAGGAACGAATAGGAAAATTAATGAAGGTTTACATTGACAATATGTTAGTTAAGTCCCTGCGAGCAGAGGACCAATTAAAACATTTGCAGAAAACCTTCAGCATATTGAAGAAATACAATATGAAGCTGAATCCAGAGAAATGTGCGTTTGGAGTTGGATCAGGTAAATTCCTCGGATTCATGGTATTCAACCGGGGAATCAAGATCGACCCTGACAAGATCAAAGTCATCAAAGATATCACGGTTGTGGACAACGTGAAGAGCGTGAAAAGATTAACCGGACGCATAGCTGCCCTAGGGCGATTCATCTCGAGGTCTTCCGATAAGAGCCCCCGATTCTTCTTACTATCGAAGAAGAAGAATAACTTCTCATGGATCCCGAAGTGCCAACAGGCCTTAGAAGAACTCAAGCGGTACCTATCGAGCCCACCGTTGCTTCACACGCCGAAGATAGACGAACAACTATTCCTGTACTTGGCAGTATCGGAGATAGCGGTAAGTGGAGTCCTGGTTCGGGAAGAGCAAGGTACGCAATTTTCAATCTACTATGTTAGCGGACTCTAGGTGAGGCCGAAACTAGGTACCCTCACCTAGAAAAATTAGCGCTCCCTTTGCTATCCATCTCTAGGAAGCTGAAACCATATTTTCAACATCATCCAACATGTGTTGTGACTACTTACCCATTGCGAAATATAATGCAGAAACTCGAGCTCTCGGGACGACTGGCCAAATGGGCCGTGGAGATCAGCGGTACGATATTGAATATCGACCCCGAACCACCATTAATTCTCAAATATTGGCGGACTTCGTGGTCGACTTTACGCTGGCCCTAATACCCGAGGTCGAAAGAGAGTTGCTGGTGAACTCGAGGATGTCCTCGGGGATCTGGACCCTCATTACGGATGGTGCCTCGAACACCAAAGGGTCCGGAATTGGCATCATATTGAAGCCACCAACAAGCAATATAGTTAGACAATCTATTAGGACTGTGAAATTAACTAACAACGAGGCCGAATATGTGGCCATGATTGCAGGTCTTGAATTAGCCAAAGCTTAGGAGCGGAGGTGATCGAAGCTAAGTACGACTCCCTCCTCGTGGTGAACCAAGTTAATGGGACCTTCGAGGTCAGAGAAGAACGATGCAAAGGTACGTGGATAAGTTTCAGGTAACATTACATCGGTTCAAGGAGTGGACTTTGCAACACGTACCTCGGGATCAAAACAGTGAGGCCGATGCCTTTGCTAAGTTAGGATCAGCGGTCGAGGATGACTAGTTCAACTCGGGGGCGGTCGCACGGCTCATGAGATCAGTAGTGGAAGAAGGCCCTATCGAGATTAACTCAACGAGCCTAACTTGGTACTTGAGAAACAAATATATAGAATATCTGAAGGCCGGAAAACTACCTTCGGATACAATAGAATCGAGGGCCTTGCGTATGATGGCAGCCCGATTAGTTTGTCTGAAGATGGAACCCTGTTCAGAAGAACATTCGATGGCCCACTCGTGATATGTTTAGGACCAGGTGATACCGAGTATGTTCTGAGGGAAATACACGAAGGCACCTGTGGAAATCATTCGGGCGGTGAATCATTGGTTCAAAAAGTTATTAGAGCTGGTTACTACTGGATCGATATGGAAAAGGACGCGAAGGAGTTCATATGAAAATGTGATGAATGTCAAAGACATGCTCCTATGATTCACCAACCCAGGGAGCTGCTGCATTCGATTTTGTTACCATGGCTTTTCATGAAGTGGGGAATGGATATCGTCGGCATCCTTTCATGGGCACTCGGTAAGGCTCAATTTATATTATTTATGATGGACTATTTTTCTAAATGGGTGGAATCCCAGGCGTATGAGAATGCCAGAGAAAAAGAAGTCATCGATTTCACATGGGATCACATTATATGTCGGTTCGAAATACCGACCGAGATCATGTGCGACAACGGAAAGCAATTTATCGGCAGCAAAGTGAGCAAGTTTCTCGAAGACCATAAGATAAAAAGGATCTTATCAACACCCTACCACCGTAGTGGGAACAGACAAGCATAATCAACCAACAAAACCATACTACAAAACCTCAAAAAGAGGTTAATCGACGCATAAGGAAAATGGAAGGAAATCCTGCCCGAAGTCATATGGGCATACCGTACGACCTCGAAGTCCAGTACCGGGGCCACCCCGTTCTCGCTGGTTTATGGCACCGAAGCTCTAATACCGGTTGAACCCAGAGAACCAAGTCTCAGGTTCCGATATGCAACTAAGGAATCGAACGACGAGGCCATTAATACAAGCCTGGAGCTATTAGATGAAAAGCGCGAGGCCGCCCTTGTTCGGTTCACCGTCCAAAAGCAGCGGATTGAGAGATATTACAATCAAAGAGCTAACCTTTGATATTTCAATGTCGAGGACTTAGTGTTAAGGAAGGTCATGCTAAGTACCCGAAATCCGAATGAAGGAAACTTGGGGTCGAACTGGGAAGGTCCTTATCAAATTATAAAGATCACCGATAAGGGATCGTACAAACTCAGAATAATGAACAGTGAGCAACTACCGAACAACTAGAACATAACTCACTTTAAGTGATATTACTTCTAAGGTACAACCCCATTCATTCCTTTTACTTATTTGCATTTTGAACTAATACTTGCAGGCGACCGTCAAAGAACGACACAATTTTTAGGCCTGAAAGCACGCATTGCACTCTTTTTCCCTTAAACTGGCTTTGTCCCAATGGGTTTCCCCGCAAGGTTTTTAACGAGACAACAGTAAATCGTGCTAACTTAAAATTGAAGGTTGGTTACGAACCGGTATTAGAGACCACAACAGCATTATTCGAGGCCTCTCTACGATCAGCCCCGAACACTGGGGGCATCACCATCGGATAACGACTTTAGCAAGGAAAGAAACTTTTTGATTGAATGATCTCGACTTGATCGATAGAATTTACTATAAGGGCCAAATGGTCGAATGAACCTGCCCACATAGACTGATCGAGCCCTGACATAAAGTTTGTAAGCATGTGTAATCATATATATTATGCACAGAAATAAAAGAAAGTCTCTACCTTGCGGATAAACATCTTGTCCCTTAACAATTTTCTTTTCTTTCTGAATTTCCTACATTCGATCCCCCAAAGGTATCGATTCCAAGGGACGCCTTTATCCGGGTTCAAATGATCGCATCCACTCGGGGACTGTCGCCCATAAACAAAATTGGATGGCCCGGGCTGTCAGAGCCCGAGGGCACAAGACTTATTAGGCAGAGTCCGAACTAAAAGGCTATGGCCATCCCCATTCAAGGACTGTTATCTTAAGCAAGTCCGGATAACTCGAGGTGACAAGCCCACTGGGCAACACCTGAACTAAAAGACTATGGCCATATTAAAACTGCTCGGAGACGTCCGAAACCCGTAACAAAAAATAAGGCCTTGAAAAAATTTTAAACCGGTTCTAAAGGCTCCCCTCAGCAAACTTTAATCTTAAAAAAAATTGTAAGTACTTTAGGAAAAAGTTCTGGTCATACCAAACCCCCACGTTGCCTTAAAAAAAATAATGTTAAAGGCAAGGCTTGTTCGAACCACCAAACATGACCTAACTAGTTCATGCTAAGGCATTTCAATCTTTGCAAACATAAAGAATAAAGCAAAGAAAAAACAAAAATAAGAAATTGTCGAAGGGAAAAAGAATCCTTGTATTATATATACATAAAGTCTTTACAAAGGCCAAACGACCTTGACAAAAAGTAGAAAAATACAAAAGTACAAATACACAAAAAATAAAGAAAAATGTATAAGGCACTTAAACGGCCTGGTCTTCATCGGAGCCAGCCTTGTCGCCAAAGTATTCGGAGTCTCCTCCACCCTCGGATCCGCTCGAACCCTCGGAGCCTTCGTCATTCTCGGGATAAGCCAACTTCTTGTCCTCAGCTTCGAGCCCTTAGCACTCCCGATTTTGACGTACAAGTCGAAACCTCGAGCATGAATCTCTTCGAGGGCCTCCCTACAGGATTGCCGCTCTGCATGCTCGACGATATCCTTCTTCTGATCTTGGGCCGCCTCGGCATCGGCCTTATACTAAGGCGCCATCTCGTCGGCATCGGCTTTAACCATAACGACTACCGACTTGGCCGTTTCGAGGTCATTGGCAAGATTTTCTCGATCAGAGATGGGTACACTTAGCTGATAGTGGAGCTCCTCAACCTTTTTGGCCTGCACCTCGGCCTTTTCTTTTGCTGATCGAAGCTGGGTCTCAGCCGAAGTCAGCTGCGCCCGAGCAGTCTCTTTTCCCTAGGGCAAACGGTCCATCTTGCCTCTCTATTCGTCGGTCTCCGCCTTGTTATCATCCATCTCATCTCGAAGTTGGGTGATCCGATCAATTTTTTGTTGGACCTGCATATTCCGACCATTACTCTGAGTCTAGCTCGTCGTCACTAACCTCAAATATTTTTACTTGCTCGACCAGGTTGGCATGTTCCTTCCGAGCCACCTCCAGCTCAGCTTGGAGACTCTTAGCCTCCCCTTCGCACTGCTCGTTGAGAAGTTTGTAAGTATTTCTTTTCTCAGTGAGCCCTCGAACTTCGGCCTCAAGCTGGTTCAGCTCGTCCCGATATTGGAGAAAGGTCTCATGATGAAGCATCGAGGCTTGCAGGCACAACGAAAATTGTTAGGATTATCTGCAAATTAGTCTAAGTATGAATTCAAGTCATCAAGGGATATTTGAAGTTACCCGGTTTAGCGCCTGTTGTGCTTCATTAAATAGGCTGGCGCATCCACCTCGTTCATCTTAGCTTGGTCTTCCTCGGTCACCAAACATCGAAGATAGCTTCTGGTCGGGATCCACACTTGGAGCTGGGAACCGGTTGACCAGTTTCGGGCTTGAAGAAGGTCCGCTTGTTCCCGAAGACGGACTCTTCTTCGGCACCTCCAAGTCACCCAAAACCTGGTAACATCCTCCGTGGCGGAAGGGTCGTCCGCTTTGTGGGCCCCCTCGATGGGATGTTCTTTCCCCGTCTGAGACTCGTTGTACTTGGACTCAGTGAACGAAGGCCACTCGATGATGTCTATCACACCAAGTGCCTCCTTCGGGGCGTTGCCCACATCCCTAGAAGCATCGGCTGCAGCCTTCTCGTCGGCCTCATTAACTTGAGGCGGATCGGCCTCATCTCTCTCCGGCTCAGAGGCCCTTTGCCCTTCGAGTCGCGACGTCACGCGGGCCATCAGATCGAAGGCTTCATATTCTTCTTCGGATTCGTCCCTCAACTTGTGGAGTGAATCCGAGGATGGTGCTCGAGCGCTGGTGCTTTCTTTAGACTTGCGCACCAGCCTTCTTTTTGTTTTCTTCTTCTCCGAGCTCGCCTTTTTCTTTTCCTCTCTTCGGCCTGTCTAGGAGCAGGGGACTCGGTAGGTAATTCCTTGCCACCGGATGGAGGCCTCAGTGTAACGTCCTTGGGTAAACCTACAAAAGAAAATGAAACAAGTAAGAACTTAATGACACAAGAGGAATCCAAATATTACTTACTCGGGAAAGGAATCTCATCGTGGGAACAGGCCTTCCACCGGCCCTTCGAAAGTTCGCACCATGAGCGCTCAGAATATGGCCTTTGTAGCACGATGCCCTCGACCCACTCCTTGAGTCGAGGGACTACATTTGGGACCCGAGCGGCAGCTGCACCACCACAAGGCACTGATAAGAAGCAATAAAAAAAGTGTGAAATAAAATTTTGTAAGCAAAATTTCACTTACGTGATATATTCCATTTCTCGGGGAATGGCATGCGATCGGCTGGGATCAAGTCCGAGGTCCTCACTCGAATAAAACGGCCTAGCCAGCCTCGATCCTGATCTTCATCAATACTCGAGAACAGGGATTTACTAGCCCGACGCGCAAGCTTGATCAGTCCCTCCCGAAAGATTTGGTGACTATAGACGGATGAGGTGGTCGACCGTGACATCCCTCGATCTTGCTCACGAAGAATGAAAAAGGATCATGATCCTCCAGAATGAAAGGTGGATTTGACCAAGGCATACCTCGTATCTTTTGCAAAAGTCGATGATCACCGCATCCAATAGGCCTAGTGTAAAGGGATAAGTGTAAACACTTAATTATCCTTCTATGTGAGTGGTGATGTCTTTATTGAGTCCGGGAATCACCACGTGCTTGTCAACCCAATTGCAATCCTTTTTTACTGTAGGGAGGACTTCTTCAAAGGTCGAACATACGTATCTCGAGACCTCCTCACACCGGTATTGTACGAGGGAAGGTTTTTCAACCTTGAAATCGGCAGTTACCGAGCATCCTCCAGGGACGAACATTTTCAATGGGGTTTCCGGTACTGGTTCCTCGACAGTAATACGCGGAACAGTCTCCTCGGTAGCCAGCCGCGAGGTAGATGGAGTTTCTTTTTGGGGAATGATTTTTGAAGTCTTCGCCATTTCTTTGAGAATGTAGGAAAAGTGAGGAAAATGAGGAAGTTAAAGGAGTGCGCTTGATGGTTTGGGATATAGACGAACAAAAGTTCTTATAAAAGATCTCAAATAGCCAGGATGTAAGTGCCAGAAAATATTAAGATTTCTAAAGTACGAGGACAGAAGGTTTAGATGTAAAGTTTGAATGAACAAATGAGAGGGTATTTATACTTTTTCAGCGACGATTCGCATCCATAAGTGGCCGATCGGCAACTGACAAACATTTAATGCTACTAAAACTTGACTGACGAGACGTTTCACTTGTTTTGTCATTTCTATCGCGGGGTATCGAAGTAAGAATCGAAAGCTCATGGAGTTTCTCGTCGTCTACTTTGCGAAAAATAAGGGGACTATTTATATACGGTTGAAATTGAGCTCTCCTACGACATGGTAGGTTGGGCTCGGAACATGGCAATCAAAGGCTGAAGACACCAAGTCCCACCGAGTTAGAACCCGGGGTCAGAACGCCTGCCTTCAAGAACATTGAGTCCGTGATCCCGGAATCGACCCTAGCACCGAACGAGCTCGAAGAAACTTTGTTAGCATAACCAACAGGAGATCGAAACATCCGTGACCGGTCGGATATTACGGCGTGAATCTCGGTGCGTATCAGTAAAGAACCGGCAATCAGCAAGTCAAGGGATTTTTACCTTTTACAGAATTGTATCTAAAGTAGGACTCCTCTACTATATAAAGGGGGTCTGACAATTCATTCAAGACATTGTAACACGCATTTCAGAGCAATACATTATTCTTCAATGTCTTGATATCGATCAAACTGCATTCAGCTCGAGGGTGGCTAACCTTCCAAGGCTGAAATTGTCCAATTCATGTGG
The DNA here is from genome assembly GCA_002018475.1 of Nicotiana obtusifolia. NCBI lineage: Eukaryota > Viridiplantae > Streptophyta > Magnoliopsida > Solanales > Solanaceae > Nicotiana > Nicotiana obtusifolia. The sequence continues at coordinate 27,664 of MCJB01048935.1, forward strand.
TTTGTATTTACTTTATCACTATTTATTTTAATTGCAATCTAAATTATCACTTTGTATTAAATTAATTCGCATATTCTTAAAATCACTTACAAATTTAATTGTTATTCGATTTTAAAAATAAATAAAATTTTTTGATGAAAATTCTAGCTTCGTAATTACATGCACAAAAATATAAGAAGCGTGTTGGTGGAGCGGGTAGGGAGGAGGCAGACAATGGTAGTCAAGCGGCAATTCATAAAAGGGAAGCGTAGTGAGTAATAATATCTTGGTGAAATATAGAAAGTAGGAAATTTAATCCTAGTATCTATAAAATATAAGAATGGACCTCGCGAATACGTGGAGAGGCATGGAGAGGGTGTGAGTAGCACGCTCCCAAGTCCCAATCATAAAAGGGTAGCAGTTTCTCCACTTTTGGTAGCATTTGTTGTCAACAATTTAACATTATGCCTACGTTCCTATCCTAATTCTCTCTTCAGTTTGGCAATAAATTGGCATCTTTATGCCTCCCATTCCCCATTTTCACTTCGTCATAACACGCCTTTCATTCCTAACCACTCACAGTCACTTGTCTGTCTTAATCAATTTTAGCTTATACATTACTTCTTCGGTCCACAATAATTAATTTTTTTACTGTTTTCATACAAATTAAATTTTTTATCTTTTAACATTAATTAGTAATAAAATAAATTATATTAACATTTATTATTTCTTCACATAAACACACCTAACATATACTCTAACACTACTTACTCCAAAGAAAATATAGAGAAAAAATAATTAATTCATTCTTGAAATCCGAAAAAATCACTTATTTGGACCATAAAAAAAGGTCAAAAGATCAACAAAGAGTATTTGTTACTTCCTCTGCCTCAATTTATGGGCTTGTGTTTCGTCGAACACGAAATTTAAGAAAATTAGAAACAATTTTAAAATTTATGATTTAAAACAAGATACAAACATTTATGGCTTTAGATTATCTCATTAGGGCTAAGATGAGAATGTTAAAATTAAATTATTTTTAGATATATTTTCTTTAAACAGACTAAAAATAAAAGTAAAACATATATTAGGACGAAGAAAGTAGTACCATTAGATCCAGGGGCTGATCTAGAAAATGAAGACCGGGTTCACCGGAATCCAATAACTTTTATCCATACCTTGTACTCCCTCCGTTTACTTTTACTTGTCCAATATTTTAAAAATAGATTTTTACTTTTACTTGTCACTTTTAGCATATCAAGAGAAGACAATTTTCTTTTTCCTGTTATACCCACAACATTAATTACTCATTTCAAATCATTTTTCCTATACTAAGTAATTCATTAAATATCTATAAATATTATATTGTGAACCCATAAACTATTGTATATTAACTTGAGATCACTGTAGAAACCCATTAACTATAAATCCTGGATTCGCCTTTGGTTAGATCTCTCTATAACAACATCTATGTATAATAGTCATTTACTATAAAGTCAAATTTTCTCGGACCGATCTTTTATGTTATGTTATTATATATGTCCTGTATAACATACTTCACTATAACATTTAAAAAATATCAGAACAAACGCGACTGTTATAAAAAAAAGGTTTTTCTACTAGGAGACAGGGTTTTTTATTTGAGTACATGAACATTATATAGGGAGTTTTTCTTATCGTTGAATCTTGAGTTAAGATAGCGTTCTATTTGGACAGAAGGAAATACAGAACATGAATTTGCTAGTATTCTTTGCCTTCCCCTAATTTACTCACATTTGTTTACATAGCAAAAAACTAAGAAGAATCAACTAGAAAGAAATGACCTTCAAACTCGTAACATGGCATCTTATCCAGTTTTGCTACAGAGAATGTGATAGAATCGCTATGTTTTGTTTCATTTGATTTATTAATTTAATTAATCGGTATAATTAATTTGATTTTATTGAAAAAAGGCTGATTCAAACCAATCATACACGCTCCTAATCTCATCTCATTATTTCGATACTTGAAAGTTTGTGATTTTGGATTATTCACATCAAAGTCGAATCGGAACTGGGAAGATAGTAAAACAATACTAGTGGACGTCACCAAGGGGAAATGGCGCTCTCGCGCAGTAATATTTTGTTTTATTTGACCTTTCCCTTTGCTGTGTTGAGTAACTATACTAGTTAGGAGCAGAGGCGGATGTACTTCATTTGAATATTTAATACGGAGCATAAATATATATTTAATATTTTACGAAAATATTAATTAACATTAGATTAAACTTATAATTTTAACAAATACAATGAGTTCAGGATGAAATTAAACTCATTAGGTTAAATTTAAATTTTGAATTCGCTCCTGATTAAGTGTACTGTTTTCTTTCTTCTTCATCACATTAATCTTCTCTTTCTGCTAAATAAAACCAGCCATCACGTGATACGGCATGATGCTTGAGTTAATAATGAACTTGGTAATACTATATTTAAAGGTAAAAGAAGTAAAGTAGGCACACCTCTTCGGACAGGCAAGTACCATGCTTCTGCCCTTTGACATCTTTTCTATCGATCAAATTTGAATTTGTTCCTTTTGTTTAAGTTCGTTCAAATCTGAACGTAATTGATCACCGCGATTGTATATTATAACTACTTTCAGGGGTCTGTTATATATTATTGAGACCCATGTAAAAGAAAAAGAAAATACTTATAATTGATATTTATGCAAAAAAATAAAAAATAAATGCAATATATATGTCTTTATTACTTATTAATGACTAAATGATATATACAAATTCACTTTACTTTGAGATTTGAAAAGTTAAATAGTTTGGTTTAGTTTAAATACCCTATGAAGATAAATATTTTTGTTAAATTATCCCACATTCGTTAAGGTATAAATTATTTATCTCATACGATCTTGATTAGTTCTTAATCTCATGAGCTATGTTGAGTCCGAGATATATTGTTCTAGATAGATCTTTCATAAAATAGTCAAAGTTCACTTGAATTGATAAGGAAAGTAATGAATGGGTAACAGAGTTGCAACAAGTGGTAATGTTTTTGAGCACAACAATGTGCCAGTTACTAGTGAAGATCACAAAGCAATAGAAGAGGAATTTAAAAAATGTAAAAGCATTATTACAATGTTTGAAAATTTGAATATGTTTATTATGTAAGTTTAAAATCAGTCTTCTTAAAAATTTCAGAATATTTAGATAAGCAAACTTTTCATTGGATGGAAGTAACCATAAGAAGAGTGTCTGTCATACGCGGCATCATGTACGCATAAAACCAGCCAATTAGGTCCCCGCTCTCACACATAACTCCACCTCAACCCTCAAACAGATAACATCACCATTCTCCCATCGCCCCCTCTCACTTTCTCTACCACTCTCGTCCCCTCGCGCGTGATTCCTCAGTTATCACAAAGTACACTCTCGCGCAAAATCCCCATCATCAAAAGCAGCGGCCCAGCGCCATGTGTCAATGGTGGGTCCCAATATCGCTTATTATTAGAGAAAAGAGAATTTAAAAGAAGCCATAAGTCCATCCCATTTCCAATTGTTGCTTCCATTCAACACCAACACAAGGTGTGCGGGTCAATTGGCATCTTCACTCCGTATGAATACACTTTTGCACACTAATTTTTTAAAAAATTTACACTATCAAATTAAAAAAATAATTATTTATAAAATATTTAATCTTCTAAAAATAAAAAGAAATTTTCATATTAGTCAAATTATATTAATGGTATAAATTTTTTTTATACGAATTATACAACAATAATAACAATAAATTCAATATAATATTACACATGAGGATAATGTACATGCCTTAAACATTTTATACACATACAAGCACTTCGGTATTCACATAATTAATTAGTTAGTCTATGTATATATATATATATAACTTCCTTCATGTCATACTGCTCATTTATTATTTTTAATGTAGCTATTTTCTCTTTCCGATTTTTCTTTGCCTTTGCCACCACTATCCCCACAATCTCATTCCATTCCTCTCTCATCTTCCTTCTGCCTTCTCCTACACTTTTTCCTTTTCCAACCTCTCCTACTCTTTTCTTTTTCTACCCTTTCCACTGAAGAAAAACATAGCCATGACTGAAGAGGAGTGGCTTACAGCGGCTATAATGGATGACACCGTCGTCGCTGAGTTATTGTTGCGTCTCAACCAGGTCAATCCGTCTCCGTCCAAGTCAAAGAAGACAAACTTACCGCTTGAGTGGACTGTGCGTCAACGCCGGTCTAGACCGGTTTCTGTTAATGTTAAGAAGCCGGCTCCTCGTGCTAGCCCCACTACTCCTTTATCCTGGAGTGGCGCCACTTCTGTTAGCGGTGGAGGTGGTGGAGGTAGTGGTGGCGCCGTTGATGGTGGTTGCGAAGAGTCCAGCGGACCTCCTCCTCCTTTCAAAACTCCTAGTAGCACGAGATCTAAGGTTCGTATGTTTGTTCCTCACTCTCTCTTTATGTGCGTGTGCGTCATATACTGTTATAAAATTGGTTTATCCATTGAGTGTTTGTTTTACGGTGGATGACGGAGTTTGAGACAGTTGGTGTGTGGTGGTTGTGGCGAGTTGTTCGTTGACGTGAGGCTCTTCATTGAAATATTTTTTAAGAAAATCGCGCGCCATTCGATTCGTTCCTCGTGATTATAATTCGCTTCCAAAATCAGGATTATTCTTTTCAACGCGTCCTTTGGAAGCAATAGTTAGACGTGGCTTCATTGGTCTCATCATCTGTCACCGTTTTTTCAGTTGGAAAAACCATTTGTGTCAATTTATCCGATTAGCGGAGTATAATTTAAAAGGTTTCCGGTGGGCAGACGGCGGTCGTCGTTGGTGGCTCCGTTAAATTCGACGCGTGTTGACCAAAGTGCCCTGCCATATTATAAATCTCCGGACTTCCCATATTCTAAATTACTGTAGCTTATCTTTATTAAAATGAATATTTACCAGGAGGAGAAAAGTGGTGACTTTACTTCAACGTATGTTGTCAGACGCACAAGATTGAATGACTCTTCACGTTTTTTCTCTCTCTCACACACTTTTCTGCTCACCAGCCGAACCTCCCCATTATTGTGTGCGTCTTCGTGCCACACTTTTGTAGCCCTTAAATGACTGAACTACCCTTTAATTAAGCCGACCTGATGAAGTGACCAAACAGATGTCCCCAGTCCTTGTCGGGGTCGGTTCTCTTTTGAACAATTGGATTTGGTACTGAATTGCAAAAGAAGCATTAGCCCCACTATAGCCACCTCCTCCATTAGTCAAACCCCTTTTTGTCCTCATTTTCGTTACTTTTTTTTTCCTAAGTGACTGACAAGTGGGGGCGTTTTAGTCTTTTTACTATTTGAATTTTGTATGTTTTTGGAGAAAAGGGAGTGGTTCGGAATTTAGATGATGAGTAAAAAGGATGGCGTGTGTTCGTGGCAAATAGGTCTGCGTTCAGTTTGGTAGTAGTGTTTGATAGTGGTTAAGCACTTTAATATAAGTGTAGTCGTGGAAAACGGAGGAAATGATCGAGTGGGTTTAGATGTAGAGGTAGCTTAAACTGCGGTTCAGAATCTAGTTATCTACCCGCATGAGCTTGTCGTTTTATTCACACCCACAATCTAAATGCCATTTGGTGGACAGCAAATGAGAACGAATATTTTGGGGCACCTCACAACTGTACCTAGTCAATTGTTCCATGTGATATTACTAAGGTTATAGCTAAAGGCTCAAGCTACATATAAGACAAATATCAGAAATTGTTAGAATATGTACAGCTACAGCAGAACCTTTATTTTTTGTATACTCATCGTTATTGGCTAGTCTCCTACTATTGTAACAACAGCAGAATATTATCAACTTCTGGCGCAGTCAAAAAAGTTAGACAACCAAAGTTTTCTTCTAGTTAATTAATTAATTTAAGAGACTATAGAGTGTAACACCTATTGCTTGACAGCTCCTTATTGTAGCATAAATGTTTTACCTTTAGCATGCTTGGCGAGCTAATCAAGAAGTGGCAGCTGTGGAAGTGAAAAGTATTCAGTCAAAGTAGTTTTTTAATGAAGGGGTTCATTACTCATTAGAATTGCATGTGTAAAAGTCGTCGTAGGTATGATATCTATGACGAAACAGTTGTATAGTTGTCAAAGCAAGAGGATTATGTTATAGCTAACATCTACTGGGAGAACGTCACTAAGAATTTTAACTTTGTGGTCTTTCTACAAATCTGTCTCTGGCTCATTAAGAAAATACCATCCCTATTTTTATTACTTCCTGGTACCTTCATATAGGATTTAATATCACAGAAATTTATCAGGTGTCTATCACTTGTGGATTGAGAGGAATCATAGAGTATTTCAAGATCCGAAAATTATTGTCAGGAGGATTTTTCAGAAATTTTCTATTGAGGATCCGTGAGGATTAGACTAAAAGTAACACTTACAAAGTTCAATTTTTATCCTGTGTAGAGGGAGCTTGGTAGTTTTAGGTGGTTAGTAGTACTTGATGTCATAGTAGTTAGTTGCTTTGCTGCGATTTGGAGACGTCAAACTGCAATAGTTTAGTCCTGCTTGTACATATCGCAAATGGTTATAAAATTTTTTTATTTACCAAAAAAAATAAAATATCACAGATATTGTTAAAAACGTAATATCTTAAATTATGAACTTTAGTTTCTCTATTTACCCACATTTCTTGTGCTTTTTTGTCGGATAAATTTGTTGTCTATATATGGTTCAACTTCCTTTAGTCATTTGGATAAGGAGGGTATGTTGGTCGAAGATTGTCCCAAATAATTTTTGGCTTACATTGTGATTAATGTTTTAAAGACATGATATAGTGTTAAAAATAAGTATGCAGTAAAATTAGTTCCCTTTCCATCTAAAGCCCGTCGACATGCCTTTCATTTATACTTTCTCTTTGCAGAATATTATTATACACTATAGTTTCTTTAAAGTGAACGCGCTTTTGGTGGACAGATCATTCATTTGCTGATTTGCTTGACTTTCAGGTTAACAGTACTGGTGATGCTACCACCAGCAAGAGATCAAGAAAGAAAAAGGTTAGGGTAAACCCTCGACTAAGTTATTAATTAAGATAGAATAGTTCTTCACAAGTATAACATTGTACATGCAAGGAAGTTTGAAGGAAGATACCTGTCGCTTCATTTTGTTTACTTAGATTTTTATTAAGCGCCTGACCTCATATGAAACATGTTCCAATTTCAAATATCCCAGGTCTACAAAATTAACTATTCATTTTTTCCTATTTCATTCTCTAACAAGCAGACATTGACTGAGCTGAAAGAAGAGGAGATCTTGCTAATTAAGGAAAGGAAGCAATTGCAGAAGGTGTTCTTCTTGGCTGTTGTGATTAGCTATCCTTATAGATGAATTGTGTTTAAGTTCCTGAATTAACTCCACTCTATGCAGGAATTAGCTTTGGTACGCAACAATTTGGAGAAACAAAGGGATACAAATCAAAACCTGAAAAGAATGAAGGTAAACTTCGGTAATCTGTTTGGCTGGTCTATTTTGTACTGTATGATATTGTAGGCAACCTTGATATTTCATGCACACGACTCTTTTGGACTGATCAATTTTATCCTCGCAAGGGAATCAACAGCAGTTAATGGTAGCAGAAATGATGAATGTTAGTTTAAACATGTGGATGGATTTTATTGATGAATTTTCTAAGAATAAGCAAGGATTACCTACTTTATCTCCACTACAGATCAAGAAAGAACGGAAGAATAAAAATTGTATACTAACTGGATGTCCTTTTCTCCAGCTTGATTTGCACCCTCAGCTGGCAAATGAAAGAGGTAGACCTGTAGCATATGATGGGAGTTTGGTTCAGTATCAGCAAGAGGTCCTCCCAAGTAATCCAGTCATTCCCATCTTCCTGGAAAAAGCTGCAAACAAGGTCTCAATATTGCCATCATATCTGGAAGAGCAGCAAGATGTCGCATCTCTGGAGTCTAAATTTGTTCTGCCAGACCTCAATATTCCATTTGGTGAGGATTCCAGCTCTGAAATTCTTTGTGGGGTGAACTGATATAGTAAAGCATAACACGGGCATCCTCCAGCAAACGAAGACAAGTATAATGAGAAGCATCTATAGCTTGTAAGGGCTAACCCTGTTATAGTATGATTTATGGAGTCAGATGTAACTAAGGACATTCCTCCGCTGCTTGCCACACAGAGCGTGCATACGCAGGTTTTTAGTCATGAAGATACTGAGGGTAGTTAGGATCTGTGATTTTTTTCTTGAGAAGATGTCAACCGTAGGTTAGAGATCCTAACTCATTAGTTTCAGTAACATTCTTTTCTGACCGGTTTCTTCAATGTCCGATTCTCTGGGGCCATCCGTCATTCCTTCTGAGTTTGAGATAAAATGTAACTATTTCATATAGTAGTCGATCATATTACGTGAATACCATAACTCTCTTTGCTCTGTTGATGCATAAACTTTCATTACACATTTTAATCGGCTACTATATTTTCACACCAAGGTCCAAGCAGAATCTGCATATCAAGCCAACTGAGGGTTCCTTTAATGGCATGAATTCCTAGATGAAGGTGAAGGATGTGTTGATCATGCTGATCTAAAAGATGAGTGGAAGGCGAGACATTGGACTTCATACAGATTACTGCTAACAAAAATTACTGTAAATCGTATCCAGAATTATATATAGAAATGCTGATCACTGCCATCACAAAGCAGGAATAAATCATGATGGAGGAAAAGTGTTAAGAGAAGGTCTTGGATACAATATGTATAGCAAGTCCTCAACACAATGGCCCTAAAATTTCTGCATTTTATAAAAAGATAGAGATAGAGGAAATGATTTGCGTGGCTTATGTTATTTGCATTTCTAAAGCACATATTTATACATGTTTTACATCAAATCGCATCTAATCCTATAATTTTACCAAAAATAATACAAATAATATCCAACCCATAAAAATTCTAAAGAATCAAAACGTAATCATAGGATTATACTTTATAAAAAAGAACATCCATAATGATAGCAGGTTAGTCCTTTATTTCCAGTTACAGAGGATCCAGTAAAATGCAGGATGCATCGGATGCCTTGCATATTGGTCTGTTTAAGAGCAAAAATCTTTGAATAATACGAAATAATGAAACCATAAATAAAGCTGCACCGGAGCTATCAAAGAATATTTGTCCAGTTCTCCTTTTTCTTAAGATTTTCATCTTTAACCCTTGGCACCCTGCTGAGGAGGAAGCAGGTTTGATTGTTGTGTGCAGATATAAAACAAATTTATACGGATACTGGCATACTGCATAATCAATGTCAAATAATCGCATTGGCATTTTAAATTTGATCAAAATTTACAATTATCAAAGAAGAAGAAGAAAAATCAGTGTAATATGACACTATTGACAAAAAGGAAGGGAGATGCAAAATGGTTGAAATCAAAGAGACGCCATTAATAGTTTGTCTTATGGAAAACTAGCCTGAGGACACTAGACATCCATGGTGCAAGTAAAATACCCTCAAGCTATCACTAAAAGCAGAGCAACAAGGCGGAATAACTCTCCTTAGTGATGATGACGAGAATACCATACTATTTAGAGAACTGATACTAACTTGAGGACAATTCTTCAAGTTTATCTCTCGCAATGATTTACAAATTTTCACCAATGCATGTATGCCATCTGCTGTCACTCCTTTGCAGTCCTCCAAGTTTAACTTCAATAGGCGAGAACATCTGCTCCCAATAATAGCCAGGCCTTTGTCACTTAACGCTGAACCAGCTGCACTGATTACCTCAAGATTAGGCAATTCAGTGCCTTGTCCGATATGTGTAATCATTGAACAGTGATCAAGTCGCAAATCCCTCATTTGATTGCACACCTCTAGAACAGAAGCAATACCTGCCTCTGTAAGATTTCTACACGAGGACACATCAAGCATCTCCAAGTTGGGGCACACTAAAGCAACTTTTGCGAGAGAGTCATCACCCAGGTACAAGTTATTTGCCAAAATAACAGCCCTGATCCTTGTGTTCTTCACACCATTATGAAATGAATCCGTCATTCCCAGACAAGTATTTTCCATGTTAATGGTTTCTATTGAAGGACAATTTCTTGCAAGTGTAAAGAAAGTAGAAATGGTCAATTTCAGACATTCTCTGAGATTAATGGCAACAAGACTTTGTAGATATTGGGATAAATCTTTCATAGTCTCATCAGTCAAGAAAACTACTTGAACCAAAGATAAGAACTTTAGTGATCTGTATGTGCACAGAAGTGAAGAGATACCAGATAACGTGAAATTTGTACACTCACAAAGTGAAAGCCTAGATAGAGGGAGAGAAGCCTTGGCTACTAAGAATAGGAATTCATCCGAAATAGTCGAGCAGGAAACATCGAGTGTCTGTAAAGTTCGGCTGCAAGTAGCCAAACATTCAAAACCGGGACTTGGTCGAGGAATGTGAATCTCAGACACTGAAATCCACTTCAAAACAGCACAAGCCCGTAGCATAGAGAGGATCCCGTTTACAGTTATCAAAGTGCAATGCTCCAACTCAATGCCTTGTAAATTTAAACAATTCATAGACAAAGCAACAACGGAATTATCAGTAATAAAATGATTCCCAGAAACATTGATTTTACGCAAATTGGTCAAATTAACCGATAAAACCCCAATCCCAGAATCAGTCACGATCAAATCACCGTCGATTCTGTTCATCAAATTGAAATCAAATTTCGTTCTAGGATAGCTAATATCAAGCTCTTCCAAAAACGGAAACGACTGTGCTATAGCACACAAATCGGGATCACGCAAAAGAGCGAGATCGCTACACTTCAAAACCCTCAAATCCTTCAATTTACGCCCTAATTCCTTCAAACCCTTGACGGGTAACTGTTTCTGATTAGAGATATCAAGTTGTTCAAGATTGGATGTATAGGGGACAGAATTGGCAAGATCAACGAGAACGTGATCAAGTTCACCACGAAAATTACTGAGATCAATCGATTTAAGATTCGGAAAACGGCGAATGAGTTTAGCAATTGTACCGTGGATAAGAAGAGTGGAGTCAATTACAGACAAGTGGAGGCGTAGACGATTGGTGAGAGCAAGGAATTGCTTGGACACAGAAGAAAATGATTCCACGTCGGATTGGTGATAAAGACGATTGAATATCAGTTCCCAGCATTCTTCAGGCAAATCGTTGCAATTAATCGCCATGGTTTTAAGCTAATTAGGGCAAAAAATGGAGGAAGATTGGATCGAGTGATTGAAGAGATTATTATTGGGAATTCCACAGTCTATGAAAGGGAATCCCGGACTTGAGGCTACTAAAATTGTTGAAGTGGGGTTTATTTTCACGTTATCTGTGGGCCAGCTATGCAACTATAACAGGATGGGGTTTTATTTAATCGGTTTCAATTTTGAAATTTAAATTTGAGATCCGCGCACTAACCACTGTAAGGAGTTCGTTTGGTACAATGAATAAGAAAAATAATTTTGTGATAAAAAATTATCGCCTTATTTTTTATTTGGTTATTAATCGTGAGATAAGTTATTTTTAAATTAAAAATAATATTAAAATAACTTGTATGTATCAGAGAATGGAATAGTAATTTCAGGATAAGTTATCCCACGATAAAGCAGTAATATTAACAATTACAAGATTAATACAAAACAACCAATAAAAAATAATTTTAATATAACTCATCCCATCATAACTTATCCCAAAATAACTGTCGTCAAACCAAACCACCCCTGACAGTTTAAATTCTAACGGAGTAACAATTAAGCCTTTTTGATTTACTTCTACTTATATGCAAAAAAACATATCAAATTCTTACTTTAACCTTAAGAGATAAACATGTCCTTGTCTTCCTTCCCACGTATCACTAGAACTAAGAAGGTAATTGTGTATGGCAAAATCGGATTTCCTCATGAAAGGACAAATCGAGGTCAAAACTCGGCACCGGCCATCCAGCCAGCAATCGAGATCACGTATCCGGCGCCAAGGTCGGAACCATATGATCGACACCGGGATCCCTATCCGATGTCGAGGTCGGAACCACGATTGATACCGAGCTCGACATTGCGGTCGAGGGGTCACGACATTGCTGTCGAGGGGTCACGTCGAGCCTCACTTTTGTGATGGCCGATATGCCCGTTGTTTCAACTGTCAGCTCGTCCTCAAAAGTCAAGGACACTGCCCAAGCTGTACCAAACATGCAGGGCCCTCACCAAACATGCAGTACTTTTACCAAACCTGCAGTACTTTCACCAAACGTGCATGGACTTCACCAAATATGCAGGACACTGTGATGATTATCAAGGACACTTTACGGGCAAAAGGGTTTTGGTTTTTTCTATATATATACTGGGCTTATCAATGTAAGGGGGATCCAAGATTTTTAGAGAGAAAGAGCAATATATTGATTATCAAGTTTTCTGATTGTTTTTCATCTTCCAAGTGCCATATTCTTTCCATTTTCACGTTCAAAATACCTAGTATCAATTTTGTCACTTATCTATTAGTTCCCACGCATAAATTCAATTGTTTTATTTCCGATTTTCGGGGTAAACAGTTTGGCGCCTACCGTGGGGCCTAGATAATTGTGGCAATTTGATACCAAATTTCTGGATCATACGCTATTTTCTTTCCTTTCTTCCAAAAAGACTTCTGAAAAATACAAGGAAAAAAAAATGTCGAACCTGCAAAATATACCTCTTCACATTGACGGAGGATCTGGCCACCAAGATGAAAATAACAATACAGTTGAGGGGAACCATTGTCCAATCCCAGAACAAGTGGGTGACAACCCGCAAATTCCGGCTGACATTGACCAGCCTGTTGGATCGAAAAACTGTATTCCAAATGTTGACGGGGATGGAATTAGCCTACGTGTCATTTTTGAGATGCTACAAGCCCAACAGATGGCGATCGCCCAACTGCAAAGCCAAAATAATACACCAAAAGCAGCGGAGCACGATCCGTCTCGGGAGGTGACTTGCAGGGGTGAGTCGATCTTAGAGAGATCGAATAACCATGAATCGGGGGCTAATTCCGAAATGGCGAAGCGGCTCGAAGACCTCACTAGACGATTAGAGGCGAACGATAGAAAGATGGAAACGTACAATTCCAGAATAGATCAAATCCCAGGAGCACCACCGATTTTGAAAGGGATCGATTCCAAGAAGTTCGTGCAAAAGCCCTTCCCGTCGAGTGCAGCTCCAAGATCGATCCCTAAGAGGTTCCGCATGCCCAACATACCCAAGTACAATGGCACGACCGATCCCAACGAGCACATTACATCGTACACATGTGCCATCAAAGGAAACAATTTAGAAGACGATGAAATAGAATCTGTTCTACTAAAGAAGTTCGGAGAAACCCTATCTAAAGGGGCCATGGTATGGTATCATAATTTACCTGCTAATTCTATTGACTCGTTTGCTATGCTTGCAGATTCTTTTGTGAAAGCACATGCGGGAGCCATTAAAGTCGAAACCAGGAAATCCGATCTCTTCAAAGTAAGGCAAAGGGATAACGAAATGTTAAGAGAGTTCGTATCCCGGTTTCAAATGGAACGGATGGATCTACTTCCGATCACTGATGATTGGGCCGTGCAAGCTTTCACACAAGGGCTTAATGCGAGGAGTTCGGTGTCTTCTCGACAGCTGAAACAAAACTTGGTAGAATATCCGGCCACCACATGGGCAGATATCCACAATCGGTACCAGTCCAAAATTAGAATCGAAGATGATCAGCTCGGATCCTCCTCCGGTTCGATATACCCTCCTGGACCATCCCGGAGAAGAAGTACCGATGACGAACCGCGACCGATCAATAACCGACACCAACCATATGTGGGAAACTCAAGAAACGTCCGGTTCGGGTAAAATCTCGTCAGGGATCGGCACAGGGACAGTCGAAGCCAGAATAACCGAGAACTCAATCGGGGGCTTAACCGGGAGCTGAATCGGAAACCCACGAACAAAAACACATTTGACGTCCTTTCCGGACATAAAGAGGCCCCCAAGATATCCGAATACAATTTCAACATCGATGCGTCGTCCGTCGTGTCGGCAATCGAACGCATCAAAGATACTAGATGGCCTCGACCGTTACGATCGGACCCTGCGCAGAGAGACCCCAATCAAATATGCGAGTACCATGGTACCCACGGGCATAAGACAGAAGATTGTCGGCAGCTAAGGGAAGAAGTAGCTCATTTATTCAACAACGGGCATCTTCGTGAATTCCTAAGCGATCGAGCTAAAAATCACTTCACCAACAGAAATGAAAACAAGCGAACGGAGCAGGAAGAGCCTCGACACATCATAAATATGATAATCGGAGGGACCGACACCCATCAAAGACCAACGAAGAAGCGCACCAAGATATTAAAGGAAAAACGGAGCACAGAATTCTCGACATCAAGAACATTGCAATTCGACGATGAAGATGCGACAGGAATTATACAACCCCACAACGACGCACTGGTAATCTCCATCCTGGTCCATAATTTTAAAATTAAACGTGTGCTAATTGATCCAGGTAGCTCCGCCAACATCATACGATCAAACATGGCAAACCAACTAGGCATGACTAACAAGATCATTCCGACAGTTCGAGTTCTCAATGGTTTCAACATGGCATGTGAAACCACCAAAGGAGAAATCACTCTATTAGTCAACACGGCGGGAACTGTGAGACAAACAGTATTCTTTGTGATCGAGGGAGATATGAAATACAACGCACTGCTCGGGAGGCCATGGATCCACGACATAGGGGCGGTACCCTCGACTTTGCACCAAGTATTAAAATTCCCAACTAATGATGGGGTCAAGGTAATATATGGAGAACAACCAGCAGCGAGAGAAATGTTTGCCATCGAGGCGGGTCCTCGATGTCAAAAACCACCGTCAACAAGAATCATGAAGAAAGGGAACAAAACCAGGTAAAATAGCAATCACAGCAGCCTTTATCGACCAGATCGAGCATACATGAAGGAATCGGAGAAGAGGATTTTGCAGTCCCCCGATCCTTTGCAGTTCCTGACGAATCCGACGCCTCCAGATCGACAGTCGAAGAACTGGAACAGATTGTGCTGAGAAGAGAGTTACCCGACCGGAAGGTATACCTGGGCACGGGGCTAAGCCCCGAGCTTAGGATGAAATTTATTAATTTCCTTTCGACTAACGAAGATTGCTTTG
>MCJB01048936.1:5353-21109 GCA_002018475.1 Nicotiana obtusifolia
TTACATACTCAGTACATTATCCGTACTGACGTCCTTTATTTGTGGACGCTGCATGTCGTGCTGCAGGTCCAGGCAGACATATAGACGAGGCTTTCCCACCACAGTAGGCTACTCAGTTCAGCAGATATTGGCGAGATCCATCCTTCGGACTTGCCACAGTCTTGGTATGCATTTTGTTGTAGGCATTATGGGCATGTCGGGGCCCTGTTCCGACGTAGGTTGCATTATGTACGTTTTTATCGAGGCTCATAGACAAGTGTCAATTTATGCATAGACAAGTGATGGGTTGACTTATGTACAGTTGAATTGCCTTGTCGGCAAACGTATGTATTTTGTTTTATGGTTTTGCATTGCAACCTTGTTGGCTATATTATGTACATAAGTATGTTCGTATCATGGCATGACGTCTCGGTTCATTATAATTATTATTCGAGATTATATGCATATGACAAGCCTTATAGATAATAAGGAAAGTTAGATGAAGGGTACGCCGGCGCCCGTTGAGTAGGGTCCGGTGCCAGTTGCGGCCCTCCAGCTTGGGTCGTGACAAATGATACCCGCATCGAGCAATTTTATGACTTCCTTCTTCACCACTTCTTTCATTATAAGATTTAATCTCCTTTGCTGCTCCACACTGGGGCGGTGTCCATCCTCTAGAAAAATTTTATGCATGCAAAATGATGGACTAATCCCCTTGATGTCTGCGATAGTCCACCCAATTGCCTTTTTATACTCACGAAGGAATCTAAGCAATTTCTCTTCTTGAGTGTTGGTCAAGATGGACGAAATAATTACTGGCAGCGTCTTAGAATTTCCCAAATAAGCATAGCGCAGATGCTGGAAGTGGCTTGAGTTCTAGCCTCGGAGCTTCCTCAATGGACGGCCTGGGAAGGGTCAGAGTGACAGGCCTCTCCAATTCTTCAAATTTTCTGAACCCCTGAATATAATTGCAAGACATGTCCAGTATCTCAATTTCTCCCATCATATCATCTTCATTAAATTCCATATCCCCAATCAATGCTCGTTCAATAGGATCAACTGGGCTCATGTAAGGCACTAATGATGTGGAAGCATTCTCCACCACGGAGATCATTGATAATTCCTCATAATGGGTTGGCAACCGGAGTGCTTTATAAACATTGAACACCTCTTCTTGATCACCTACTCTCATCGTCATTTTTCCTTCGCAGACATCAATAATCACTCGTCCTTTGGCTAGGAATGGACGCCCCAAAATATATGGGATGTCCTGATCGGGCTCGTAATCCAGGATGATAAAGTCAGCAGGAAATATGAACGAACCAACTTGGACCAGTACATCTTCAATCACTCCCTCAGGATGAGCCAGGGAGCGATCAGCCAACTGTAATATAATTGTTGTTGGGCGTGGGTCACCCAACCCCAACTGTTTGAATACTGATAGCGGCATTAAGTTTATACTTGCTCCAAGATCACATGGAGCTCGTCCAACAGCATGTTTCCCAATAGAAATTTGGATGGTGAAGCTACCTGGATCCTTTAATTTCTGCGGCAGCTTACCTTGAATTCTGGAACTACACTCCTCAATGAGTGCCACAGTCTCAAACTCAGTCAGCCTCCTTTTATTAGCCACAATATCCTTGATGTACTTTGCATATTTAGGCACTTCTTGTAATATATCGACCAACGGAATGTTAATTTGTACTTGCTTCAAGATATCAAGGAACTTTTTATACGCCTCATTATCCCTTAGTTTTTGTAATCTTTGTGGGAATGGAGGTGGTGGCCTCGCAACCACTTGTGGGGGTCGCTCAGCCCCTGCCTCTCCAGCCGGCTTCTCTAGTTCTTTGGCTTTTTCTGCTGTTGACTCTATGGTAGTTGGCTTCTCATTAAAAGTCACCTGCTTCTTCTTTTTAGATTCAACTTCTTCCAGTTGTCTCCCATTTCTCAACGATACAGCATTAAGGGCCGCCTTAGGATTCGCTTCAGTGTCACTGGGTAGAGCTCCAGCTGGTCTAGTATTTTGAGCCCCGGCCAGCTATCCCAATTGGCGCTCCAGATTCCTCACTGTTGTGGTGAGGGTTTGGTATTCTGTCCTGAACTGTTTATTGTCTTGCACCAGCTGCTTTAACAATTCATTTGTATTATCTTCTGCCTGTTGAGGTTGCCTTTGCGGTTGATTAAAATTCCCTTGCGGTCTAACATGATTCTCATTCTGTTGATTTCCACCCCATGAGAAGTTGGGATGATTCCTCCAATTCGGATTATAGGTGTTCCCATATTGTGTATTTTGATTCAATGGCCCCCTGTTCTGCTGTCTCACATAATATATAGATTCCGGATTTGTGGGGCACATGTCACTTGTATGGTTGTCACCACACATCTCACAGCACAAAGATATCTGTTGTACCTGTTGCCTCGGTTGTACCTGTTGCCTCAGTTGTACCTGTTGCATCGTCATTCTGTTCATTTGGTTAGCCAGTTTTTCCATCTCTGCTCTCATAGCTGCGAAGTCATCCAGTTCGATCAACCCAGCTCCCTTCGGTTTAATTGCTCTGCGTGAATCACCATCCCCTTGCCAATTATGATCATTAGCCATGAAGTTGTTCAGCAGGAGTTGGATTTCGCTATAAGGTTTGGTCATGCAACTGCCCCCACAAGCTGAGTCGAGATTCATTTTTGAAGCCTCATCTAGCCCGTCAACAAAAGTATGTCCCAAAACCTCATCCGTCTGGCAATGATGTGGACAATCTCTAAGCAGCTTCTTGTATCTTTCCCATGTTTGACGAAGAGTTTCTCCATCACGTTGTTCGAACCCAGAATTTGGCTTCTTAGTGACTTTGTCTTTTTGGTGGGAAAGAATTTGATTAGGAATTTTTTGCCTAGATCGTCCCATGTGTAGATTGAATTTGCAGGCTCTTTTTGCAGCCATTCCTTTGCTTCCCCCAGCAGTCAAAAGGGGAACAGTGTCAACCTCACATAATCCTTGGAAACGTTTGGATAATTGTAGGTATCCGTGATTTCCAAGAAATTCTGAATATGCCTCTGCGGATCTTCATGAGACAGTCCCACATACCGCCCTGTAGATTGAATCAGCTGCACCATATATTGTTTAAGTTCAAAGTGCCCCATGATTTCAGGTTTTACAATTGCCTGAGTCATGTTAGCAAGATTGGGTCTTGCAGCTTCAATCACCGCTCGTTCAGCATTACCCGCCATCTCAATTGGCTGTGGTTGAACTACAATGTCCAAATCTCTTTCAATTCTAGTTCTGGCTTCAACCTCTCTCCTTACTCTGTGTAGTGTTCGTTCAATTTCTGGATCGAAAGGAATAAGATTGTTTGCACTTCTACTCCTCCGCATTCAATAGAAGAGCCTGTGTCAACGCAAACAACGTAAGCCGATAGGTAAAAATTGAACAAATAGCAAATATAAGCTTAAGTCGGTAAAGTAGCAGATTTTAAGTCCTCAGCAACGGCGCCAAAAACTTGTTGCTCCCTAACGCACACGCAAGTATACGTGGTCAACAAGTAATATAGGATTTTGAGTCCAGATATCGTACCCACAGGGACTTAATTCGACTACTTACTAACACACTGATATTGCTATTCAATCAAGCAAAGTTCAAGTTCAATAATTTGATTATACTAAACTACAACTCTAAGTTATAACTATATTATCATAGAACTAATTAGTTGTTGTTTAATCAATAGAGATAAACATTCTAGGGTTGTGATTAATTCACCAATCTTATTGTGTTCTAATTAACTTTCTTTTTCATATAATTCACTTATGGTTGCTAATTAATCGATAAACGTTCTCATAGCCTTCTTCCGAAGTACTACTCGCCTATTCTCAATAGATTAACGCCTATATTCCTATGGAATCAACCTATTAAGAACGCAATAAAAACACGATATTCAATTAAGCATGATGATTAAGTATATTCCTATCCTAACCACGAATCCGCCCCCCTTAAAGGTTAAGAACATGCCCTCTTCAATTCTTCTCTAATCTAAACATAGATTTCCCAAACATAGCATAGATAGTTGATAAAACCTAACTGCTAGCCAAACAATTAAGCAATTAAACATAGAATTGAAGAAACAACCATATATTCATGAATTATAACCAAGGATCGTTAATATCGAACAACAATATTCATGGCTAATCACAACCCCAGAACAAGGGGTGATTAGCCACTCATGATAAAATCAAACCAAAATATAAAGTCTTGAATAAATTGTAAAAATACTAGAAAGGATGAAGAAACTGAGAATTGATGCTTCCGCTTGATTCCGTGTTGAGTTTTTGCCCCCAAAATCACGTCTCTCCTGTCCACATAGGTTTAGACATGTTTATATAGGTGTTGGGAAGGGGTAGGGTCGAAAATAGCATAGTCCTAGGCAAAATAGGCGAAGTCCGCGTAATCGGCGCCCTGGGTGGCGCCAGGCGCCCACCAGGGCGATGCATCCAGTGAAGTCCCTAAGGTTACTGCCTTCAACGCCACAGGTGGCGCCAGGCGCTGCCTATGGCGCCCAAATGGCTTCCTCATCCGTTTTTGTCTCGTTTCGGCTTACTTCTTGCTCGTTTCGCCCCCAATTGCTCCCGACTCATTCCTACACATAAAAACACTTTAATTTAACATGAATCGTAGCAATTAACATCCCAATTTCACAAAAAAAAAGCCAAATATGAGGTGATTTACTTAGAAATATATATACTTTACACTAAACATCAGGAACGAACGGCTCACGGGCCACAAAAAGGTCGTACTCCTTGGGCTCGTCCCTAAGCCGAAAGAGTGAATCCGAGTCAGGCACTCGGGAGCTGGAGCTTTCCTTTGGCTTGCGAGCCAACCTTCTCCTCGGTTTCTTCTTCTTCGAGCTTGGGGACCTCTTCCTTTTCTTCTCTCTTGCTGTAGTTCCGAGTTGCCTCGAAGCAGAAGGATCAGCGGGCAGGTTCTCCTCCTCTGCCAAGGGCTTAAGTTCTATGGTCTTAGGCAAGCCTGCAAAAAAATAAGAGAAGCAATGAGAGCATAGTGTCGAAAAAGAAAGTCTAGTGCTACTTACTCGGAGAAAGGAATCTTACCGTGAGAACGAGGCTCCCAGCGGCCCTTTGAGAGCTCGTGCCACGAGCGTTCGGCATAAGGCATCTGCGAACAAATGCCTTTGATCCACTCTTTGAGCCGAGGAATGGCATTTGGGACTCGAGCGAGTGCTGCACCACAGCAAACACAGATGAGAAAAGGGAAGATAAAACACAAATCAACGTGTTAAAGGAGTTTTACTTACGTGATAAGTTCCGCCTTTCGGGGAACGACCTCCACCCGACAGGTATCAGGTCCGCGGTCTTCAACCGGACAAAGCGTCCTTGCCAACCCCGATTCCGATCCTCGTCGATACTTGAAAATGGGGCTTTGCTGGCCCGGCGTACAAGCTTTATCAGTCCCCCTGGAAGATTTGATGCTGTACAAACAGAGTTATGATCGATGGTGAACGTATATGAGTCGATTTTGTTCACAAAGAATCAAAGGAGGATCACGATCCTCCACAACGATGGGTGGATTTGGCTGAGCATACGTCGTACCTCCTGCAAAAGTCCAAGATGACCGGGTCCACCAGGCAATGTAAAGGGATAAGTGCAAACACTCAGATCTCCCTCAACATGGATAGTAATGTCGTCATCAGGCCTGGGAATCACTACATCCTTATCCGCCCAGCCGCAGTCCTTTCGAACCACAGGAAGAACGGCCTCAGTAATGGAGCAGACTATCGCGCCTCGCATCGACCTTGAACCGAAGAGGGCTTTTCGACCTTGAAGTCATCATTAACCGAACAACCCCAGGGGACAAACATTTTCAAGGGGAGGCTCGGCTACCAGTTCATCAATGGCTGCACCTGGAGCGGACCTCTCAAGGACGACCACGCCAGGGGCGATCTCCTCGACCTCAGTGGTCGGCTGCGCAGAAGAAGGAGCATCTTTCTGGGAAATGGTCTTGGAAGTCTTTGCCATTTTTTTTTTTATCTGGATAAAAAGATTTGAAGGTATGAAGGAGAATGAGGAGATGAAGGGTGAGAACTTGCTATAGAAAATCAAGCATACCGGCTTAAGTGAGGGGTAAAAGAAAGGTTGCAATTTGAAAAACAAAGGTAAGAATACTGAAGAATGAAGGAAGAAAGTAATATCTTGAAGGATCAAAGGTAGAAACTTGGTCCAAAGTAAAAAATGAACGAAAGAGGGGGTATTTATAGGGGCTTCGCGCCGTTTCGCATCCAGGAGCGACCTACCGATGGCTGACACGCGTTGGGGGTCATTATGATGCAACTGAAGGGACGTTTCGGTTTCTTTGTCATTTTGTGTCACAGCGTGTTGAAGAAGAGATCTGAGGACTCATGTCGTTCCTCGTACTTTCCGTAAAACTTACTCTCCGAGGAACGAGGGGACTATCTGTATGCGGGTGAAACTAGACACATGAGACGGCCCAGTCTCCAATAAAATAAATCGAGTAAGAGACGTGATGACAAGGAGCCTAAATCGAGGTAAAGGACTCATCGAGACAGGTTTTGGTGGTACAACGCCCGCCCTCGAGAATATCGGGGACGTGACCCCAGTATCGATCCAACTCTTAGAAGACTTCAAAGAGAATTATTTGGCAACCGAACATGATTAACAGGAGGCCATGATATCCGTGACCAGCAGGGTATCGTGGCGTGGATCTCGGCATGTAAGGGCGAAAATCGGGTGATTAGTTAAATGGAAGATTTTTTTACCTTTTATGGAATTGTACCTAGAGTAAGACTCCCCTACTATGTAAAAGGGGTCTCTGATTAGTCATTGAGCACATTGTACCACGCATACCAAGGCAATATACTGTTATTTTTCTGTTATTCAAAGCTCTTACATTTGTTGATCAGTGTTTCATTATTATAAGCCCGGGATTGGAGATGGATACCTCATTAAAGCTGCCTTCGAGTCCAGAATCGTCCCTCCCCTTATTTTCAAGCGGTTTGGTAATTTATTACATCTCTTATCTTTTTATTCTAGTAATTTTTACTGTTTGTATTGAATAAATTCATGTATCCTTAAAACCACTTACAAATTTGATTGATATCCCCTTTTTAGGGTAAATAATATGTTTGATTGGGTAAAGAAAGAAGGTGAAATAAAAGATGAAACATACCATCTGAATAGATAATTTTTCAGGTTAATTTTCAAATATCTAAAATTAGACTCTAAGTAAGGAGAAGAACGACTTTCACCTATTATAACTGAAACCAACTAAAACCTTTTTAATGAAATGTCCTATTATTTTTTAAATAAAATAAAACAGTTTATGTAATTGAAAATAAAGACACTCTTCTTTTTCTTAACAATAAATTTGCATTTTAAGTTTGTAACACAATGTCTCGAGAAAAAGGTATGAAACAACATAATGATTGTCCTTTTTAAATAGTTTTTGAGTGGCTAATTAGTAGTTTCCTAGAAATATTTGCAACTCAGTAGATGGTTATCAATGAGTAGCCAGAATAGGATATAGTTTCCATTTTAGTTGTCGTATGAACTTGAACACAGAAGAGAGAATCATAAGTCAATACAATTAGGGTTCCTCTAGGTGTTCTTCTCATCTTACACCGGTGATCTAGTGGTAGAATAGTACCCTGCCACGATATAAACCCGAGTCCGAATCTTGGCTGGTGCATATTTTTTCCTATTTTTCCCATTTTTTGTGGGTGGTTTGGGGAGATGAAAATTAGATAACCATTTGCTTTTTTGGTTGGTTTTCTGTCTATTATAATGCTAACATTAGTGAAAAACTATGCAATCACTATAGACAAACTTCGTGTTAATTCGTTATGTTTTAGTACTCTGCTATAACCAACTAAAAGGTAAATCTTGTGGTGCCTTAAAAGTACTGTTGTTTTCTAATTTGAATATCACTTTGTTCGTGAGGTTAACTATTTGGTTTTGACCACTACTGCTGTCTAATTTCATGTACACTAACTTCACTCATCGATTCTCAGTATAAATAATCCCATGCCTTACTAAACTATGGCTTATGTATTTAGCAAATAAGAAAAAGTGGAATAAAGAAGAAAAAAAGAAGTGCAGCTCTTTTGTGATCGGAAAAAAAAGAACATGTTCTCGTGTTTAGTTCTCTTTTCTATAATTCTATTCCTAAGTTGTAATGAGCCATGAATATGTGATAACTCAAAGAGCTAAGTGTTGGACATTTATTCTCCTTAGAATAATGTAATGAGATATGGTCAATGTATTTGATTCATCAATGAAACAGTTAAACAAAAAATACTTGATAATTCAAAGAGGTAAATGTTGGATATGTATCTTATAGTAATGTGATGAGATATGGTAAATGCATTTGATTCATCAATGATCCAGTTAAATAAAGAAAATTCAGAATCAATCCTCTCTTGGGAAAGATGACTCCACTACCAGCTATTTTGCTTTTTCTTGTTTTTGTCTTTCCTTTTTTTAGTAGGCACATCAGATATTCCAGATATCATTTAGACTATGCTTGAGACTGAAAATTTGAATTTATTGAACTGGACAATATAGTTGGTGAGGACACTCTCACTGGCAATACAACAGATTCTTACCTCAATAATAGCCTATCAACATATTCTATGAAACATCGAAGATTCTAAATGCTCCACTCATTATACGACATAGGCCTGTTTATAATGAAGGCTTTTACATCTACATTGTTAATGTACATGTTTTGACATCAATCAATAGTGGAGAATCTGTTTTTGCTTCAGCTGAACTGTTTACATGAGGCAAGTTGTCTGTGGCACCCAAGAGTTCGGGCTTTCTCAACCAATACTGCTCGAATCTTCCCCTCGCGTACTCCATGTAATCAAACTCGATATTGTTAACATATGCCTGGCAAAAGAAACAACATAGAAACAAAAGATTAAAGGATTGATTTTGTATTTATGCCCTCAAATGCATGTGAAATGTAGTGATGAAGACCGAAAATGCAAAAAGCATACCGAGATGACTCCCCACAATCCCCAGAACAAGTGATTTGCAAGCGTATACTTCTCTGCTTCGTCAGCAAGCTTCTTTAATTTCTCATCACTTGGTTGATGGCCTGCACTTGTTAATGGGATTCCAAACTCAATAAGATAATTGGAAAAGGAAACAACCATGTTTGGCTATTGTTGAGCCAGAGTTCTTATCATAATTTATAAAGGCATCAGGTCCTACAAATAACAACTACTACTAGTCTACTACTATGCCTCAGTCCCAAGTTAGTCAGGAATCAGGTTCTGCATATCTAAAGTAATTAAATTTTTGACATATTGGTCCCAGCACAACAAGCACTGATCCTTCTGTTGCTCAAAGGTCAATAAAAAC
Source organism: Nicotiana obtusifolia (assembly GCA_002018475.1). NCBI lineage: Eukaryota > Viridiplantae > Streptophyta > Magnoliopsida > Solanales > Solanaceae > Nicotiana > Nicotiana obtusifolia. Next base: position 14,714 of record MCJB01048936.1, read on the forward strand.
CTCATCCACAGATGCCTAAAGGGACATATAAATGCATCAGTTTGGCTGGATTTCTGCTGTACTTTTTATTTTTCCAATAAGTATTGGAACTTTTAATACTTCTAACACCACCTTCTTACTGAGCCCTTAGATCATGATCAAATTGTCTCCAGCTGTATAACGGGCCTATCTGAAAACCGTATGCTTTGGACAGAGAGGTGCAGACAACAGTAAAGACCGTTCAAACTTCAAGCTTACCTGAAGAGCTGAGATATGCACGTATAAACCGATGTCGCTCCTCTAAATCTGTTGGAAATTTAAAATTTAAAAAAGAATCAACAACAAATTCTTAAGACTATATTTTAATCGAAGAAAAGCAATACTAAGAGATAAAAGAACAGGGAGATCAGAGTACCAAATAAGCATGATCTCCTTCTCTTATTGCATCTAATAGTTACTTACCAGGGTAAGTATTGAAATGCATGATATGAGGTGTATCAGTATGATAATTTGCTGTCATTTCGCAGAAGTGGTTTGCAAAATCATAAGTAATTGGATTGTAACCAGCATACTCGTAGTCCTGCAATGCATGTCAACAGAAATCTCAGTCTGTTTTCATTATAGGAATAGCTGGAGCTATCGAATTTAGTTGTAAAAGGTGTGCAGTTAATGATATACTGAAAATATGTGGTGGAGTCAAAGGCCAAAAGAATAAACAAAACAACAAAACATAGGGAATGGACAAAATTTCAGAAAGGAAGATGGGAAGCAAAATATAGCCAATTCCTGGTTAAGAAAACAGTTCAAAACTTGCTTAGATATGTTATACCATAGTGAGAATACAACAAATTAGATGCTCTCAAAAAATACTCTAGTTACATCCTATTATCTCAAGGAAGAAGAGAGCATTCCACATTAAGAAAAGTGAAAAGAAAACGAAAAACAGATTAAAACTCTGACAGTTTGAGCAAACATATGCCTACAACACTTACGATGATAGTAATGGCCCTCGTTTTTTCGTCAATCATTATATTACCATACTGCATATCATTGTGGCAAAAGCCAATCTCTTGAGACTCTGTTGACAGTTCCTTTTCCAATAAGTTGATTTCCTTCTCTAGATTACCTAGGGAGAACTCCTTCAGATGTTCAGGAGAGCACAGCCCCTTTGCCTCATTTAGCCAGTTTCTGGAAAATTTACATAAATTATTAGTACAAAACAATTTCACTGATAAAATATCATATTATGTTATTGATACCTGAGACGATCCCAGAGATGGACATTCTTTAAACCAGGCATGTCAAGGTTATGAAACTCCCTCAGTTTAGCAGCTATTGAAGCAGAGATCTCCGGATCACGTAGATCATCAGCAGATAGTGTCTGAAAATGCAAATAAAGACAGACATACAGACAAGGTCAACAATCAATCAATAAACACCAAAATATATCTTAGCCTTGTAATAATATTATATGCATCTGATATTTGTATCCAGTTTTGAAGGAGGTTTATCAATCAAATTATATCAAGTCCCCAAGAGAGAAGGCCATCTTCCCTATTCTAGTAACTGTATAATTGGTGTTTTACAAATAAAAATACTGACTCCACTAATCCTTCCAATTTTGCTTTATACTGGACATGGTCAAAGACTCTACAACACTGATGTTATTCTGCTGAATAGTGAAGGTGATCAAGAAGGCAAGGAGCACCACCTGCTGCTCGCAATAGAAGTGCATCAAATTGATATAATCCTATTTCAAAGATCCGGCGCCTGCTCCCAAGATTAGAAGCCATTCATTGTACAAAATCTGCATGTAATAGTTTTCACTTAAGACAGTTCATTCTGTTACCTAGGCTTAGGACTTGGGGAAAACCAGACTGCAGGGATTTCGTGCAAAAAGCATAGTTCATTATAATCATAACATTGCCATTGACACCCTTTATATATGCTGATCTCTTTATTTATTTCCCCAGCAAACAATAACTGTAAATATATGATCATTTCATCAACATACATGGCAAAAACTTCTAGTAATCATTAAGGTTAACATCTATACTTTCAACTTTATAGTAACATACACTTGCAAAGCAACATATATCCAATAGAGTAAAGCTTCATATATAACACTAATGCTAACTTTATGAACAAAGTAAATTTAGTCAGAAATTTCACATACCCTTGAATGAATGAACTCCTCAACTCTACCATTTGGAAACTGACCAAGAAGTTTAGGCCCTTGACCTTTCTTTGACAAGCACTCAAAAGTTCTAATCTCCTCATCCCTATTGAAGAAACGCTCTACTCCTTCACCATACATGCGAACCAAGACTTTCCTCGACGCATTTTCGTTGTTCTTAGTAGGCCAACTTATCCGATAAACCTCATTAGTCAGGGCACCACTCAAATGGTGAACTTTCAACGTCTTTAGATCTAATACATCCCCCCATTTTGTAGCTAAAGTTAGAAGCAATTTTATCAATTCCTCTGGCAGAATACTTTCATTAGTCTTCACCGCCATCAGAAAAACAAAAAAGCTTCACCTGAATTTACCAAATTCAAGAACTCTTATCACCAAGTATCCAAATTCTTAACACAAATTCAAGAAAATTACAAAACTTCCCAAGTCAAATACATGATCTCTTCAAGAAAATAAGATTTTGATACAATTAACAAGACCCCAGATGTAGAATACTAAAATCACATGTTATATACATAAATCTGCAAGAAATTAATAAAAGGAACATAAATTCAAGGACCCCATTTGGGATTTGCAACAAGAATTAGAAAAACTTACAAAGAAAAATATGGGGAGCTGAGGAAAAGGAGAAATGGAACCGTAGGTCAGAGCTGTAAAAGTTGATATGAATATGGAGGGTGATTTGCAGGGGGAAGAAAACTATGACATTACGCTAGCGCTGTGTTGTGTGTATATATAGATGATTGTCTCCGTGTATTGTGACAACCATGTAGACCAAGAATCTACTTTTTGTTTTTCTTTTCTTTTTTCTTTTTCTATACAATTATAAAGTTTTATAAAATTTGATAAAGAAATTATAAGACTATATAATATAATACTACATAAAAAAGGATTGACGTTTTTTTGTTTTCATCCTCAACTAATATCTTTTGTTGAAAGGACTAATATTCTTACTCGGTGCAGATCCATCCGAGTTAGTTGGGTTAGTAGATTTCGGATATTGAATAATTAAATCAAAAAGCTAAAAGTCGAACAATCTGATTATAGATTTAGTTCAAATTAATATTTGATTAACTCAATCAATTAACTATACCTACAATCCATGACGGATTTAATTATATGAATCTTTTATATTCCTCGCACTCCGTTCAAATTGTTTCATTTAATAATAAGTTAATATTCATTGTATGAATAATATTACAAATAAAAAGTTGTATACAAATAATTGTTTTACTCGTCTCAAATTGTGGGTAAAACTTAAATTTGTCTTATTTATTTTCATTTTGTGAACATTTTCTCAAACGATTACTTTTGTTATAATTAGGAATTACCTTCTTTTTCTAATTGAACAACTCAAAATGTAAGCCACTAAAAGAAATAATTTAATCAAACAAAAGTGTTTTGACTAATTTGTCCCTAAGAGAGAGAGAGTAGTTAGCTGTTGGGAATTTTAATTAACTTTTTAAACATTAGAGAATTGATTAAAAAAAAAAAAGGGAAAAACATTTAAACATTGGGAATTGGTCGGCACAATATTTAAAACGCGTGGGAAAAGTCAGGCTACCAATAGAAACTTGCCACGTAGGACCCGCTAAATTTAAAATCACCGCAAGAAAGTGTGATGAGGTTTTTGTGAAAATCAACGACTTAACGACTAAATCAGTACGGACGTGTCGAATCACTGAGACAATTACACGCGCCCCTTTCTATGACGTCCCTTCATCTCAATTATTTGCATCCTTTGACAACACGACTTTTTTCTTAAAAGAAAAAGAAATTACCACATCATCAGAAAAATTACCAAAATCACGTCAATTCCAACATAACATGTAACTAAAATAAATTAGGATAATATTAAGAATTATTTAGACATGGAATTATGTTATAAGTAGTATTCTTTTTATTATAACAGAAAAACGTAAATGAAATAGAAGAGGCGGAGTATCTAGTTTCTCTTTTATTACTCTAGTGGTTATCACTTTGTGATACCGGTCTTATCCACTAGAACAGTGGGATTTGGTCATTTAAATCCATTTTGACTTGCTAAAACTAATCTAGCAGGAAAGACTCCCAATATGTTGCTCCAGTTCCCCTTTATCCTTTAGTTTAAAGTGACATTTTATAATATTATGCAAAATATCGATGATATGAAGAAATTCTACTATTCCTATAGGTCAGGGCGGTCCAGACCTTTGTTATCGAGTTCAACTCAATCAAATACTTTTATTACGGAATATAAATTTAAGTTTAAAAAATTATTATAATTATAACAAATGTAGTAGATATAAACTTATAACTTTAAAAATATAATAAGTTCAATGTTAAAAATTTTAAAAGTTAAAAAAATCGATCTTTCTAAAGAGATCTTACAACTTGTATGAAAATCATGTGAAAGCACCACTTGATCAGAGGGATACAATTTTTGGGCTCACGCTTTTGAAAGGACAGAATAATCCTTCGAGCAACGTTGTTTTTTCTCCTCTTAATTGTTTTGATTATGTCTCATTATATCAAAATAAACTATAACAACTTGCATCAATGAGTTGCAAATTTACGCCAGACAATCCAAAAGCTAGTTATAAGCTAAATTTCTCCTTATCAAATGGAACGAAGTAGATGTCCCTAAGTTAGTGTCCTATACTCCTATTTATATTGCACCGGAAAGAAGCGATGAGGAAGTGAAAGTTGTATATGAAGCTTTGCTTCTTGTCCTATAATCGTAATATAAGACTTAAATGTTGATCTCATTTTGATTCAAAAGTAATCGACGGTTTTTAATGTTTGTCAAGAACGCATTTCGAAGATGTCATGTTTTTACTACAACATAAATTTTGATAGTTATTGCTAGCAGTGATATTCGCAGAATTTGCGCAGTCAGTGTCAATATTTGAGGAACAAATCAAATAAACAAGCGATATAACATGAACCGCCTTCAAATACATAAATGCAATTGGCCATTCGACTAATTTTTACTTTCTTTCAAATGCATCAAGTTTCATTCTTTCTTTCAATTAATTAAGGCCAAATACATGGACAGTCATCGAAACTTGACACCGATTTTCACATGGACACGTAAAGTTTGGCTCTTTCTTATCAGGCACGCGAACATTCTTCCATGTGTGCCAATTAAACACATACTGCTGACTCGTAATATAGCGTGATTTTAAACAAAAATAAGCACGTGAAGGTTGATTTTTTTGCTGACATGGAGGATTCCAACAGTAAAAAAGCGAATTTTTTATAATTCTTTTCCCAAATCCGAAAATTTAGAATTCGCTTTTTTATATTTTAACTTTCTTAATTGAAAATTCTGACTCAGGCACTATTTGTATGAAGTTACGTGCCATTGACTCAACCATAATATATTTTGCATCAACTTTAACAATATTTAAATTGAATAGGTTTAAATTTCTCCCACGCTACTTAACGTCGCAATTTGAATTTTGAAGAAGAAAAAAATATTGAAATTGACCTTAATTTTTTATTAATACGCGATACAGACATTGACTGATATAATGGGGACCTACCTATACCAATAGTGGGACCGACAGTATTACTAAAAACATAAAAGATCTTTTTCTCCGAACAAGAGAAGAAAAAAGTTTAGAAGTTTGATTGATTCAAAAGAGTATGGGATTAATTTGTAAACCAACTTTAGAGACTGTCCTCAAATAATGAGAACGACTTTGTTCTTACGTTTAGTATTGGCTGATTCCTATTCTAGCCATGTTCAGTGACAACCATCAACTCGTTGTTGCCTTGAAAAGGAGATTCCAAACAAAAAGGTAAGATAAGATATTATACCAATATAATAGGAGCAATTACTAGCTTCTTATAAAGGGATGGTGTGGATTTTGTCAACTTTTCTTTTTAGTCACTTTCAAGGACTTGACTATGATAATTGATCTTTTTAAGTGAAAGACAATATCGATTATAACTATTCCTTTTCAAACTATTTATTCTCAACCATGTCCCAAATATTTAGTCAATTTTTTATAAAAAAGATTTAGCCGCACCACGAGGTGTGTTCGGTACGGAGGAAAATATGTTTCTTCACATGTTTGATTGGACAAAATATTTTGAAACATAAAATATTTTTTTCTAGAAAAATAAGTTTGTCAAAAATAAAAAATAAAAATAACTTGGTTGGTATGATTAGGAAAAACGAGTTCCATAAGTAGCATTCCTTGCAGATTGTCTCCCTCCCCCCCCCCCCCCCC
>MCJB01048936.1:21129-33706 GCA_002018475.1 Nicotiana obtusifolia
AAAAAAAAAAAATTATCCTCTCCTCAACCCACCACGATCTTACCTCGCCTCCATCCCACCCGATCTCCGACCATTTGCGAAAACTAATCTTATAAAGTTAAGATAAACTTTAAATCATTTTAATTCTCAAATAAAATTGAGCAAACAAATATGAAATTTGAGTTATATGCATTTATAGTGGAAATAATTTATAACGTGACATTTTAACTTATATGAGAATCTCAATAGTTGTTACCAAGTAGTCTTCAAGTGAAGCTGCGACAAATAGATATATTCGAACTTTGGTACCCTCGCTAAAATAGGTAAAGAGAAAGTCATTTTGATAAGTATATAGTTGCAGAAGTTACTTAAACTATTGTAAGAGAATCATGACTCTTGACCTTTTGCCTTCAATCAAAAGTCGTCCCCATTCGCTAGACTCCTTACCTTTACCGATCTGGTCAAAAGCTACAGATTTTCTTTTAATTTTGTTAATTCCAACCAAAAAGTGAACAAATTGGTTTTGTTTTAAACAAATTAAGATAATGCAAAAAAAAAAAAAATTAAAAATAATGATCATATAGAAACTCTATTCCAACTCAGGATCGAATATAATCTACTGAATAGCTTGGCTTTTCTTTTCGCTTCCTTTATTTTATCTTAAACATTTTGAAAGGAAAAAAATGTATGATGAAGATTTTACGCAGAGCGAGCGAGACAATTTTTTTTTTTTTTTTTTGTGTGTGTGTGTTGACTGTTGAGCCCATATATATAACACATACCCCATGAGGCTGTGCTTATGCATGTTTAAAGTTTTAAAGAGAAGACAAAAGCTGAACATATTTACAGCAAGCTAATGTCATATAGCCCACCAAGTTAGACTTTTGAGTGCAGAAGGTTAAACGTGACCAAATAAAAAAAGAAAAGAAAAGCAGAAGGATAGGAGAAGATTTTGACTTCGGGAAAGGAGCAAAACTGCTCCTAACCTATTCGCTTAAGTTTAAAAATATCCTTCGTTCATCTAATATGTAAAATCTACCTCTAACGTCAATTTTCTGGTCCACTCATATCCTGAAAACTAACGGCCCTATTTTAATTAAGAAAAAAAATTATTACTTATTAATTGTCAATTTCCTATTAGCTTAAATCAAAACTTCATCCCAAATTCACTTATTAGCCCACTCCATGATCTAAAATACCAATATCCGACTCATGACCCGCTTTTTAAAATGCCCTAACTTCACCTTTCAACTTCTCCTCTTCCATTCGTGCCCTCCCACTCTATATTTTTTCTAATCATCCTCCTCCATAGTCAAAGTACAATAACTCACCATTGCCGACAGAATACCACCATTGACTTCAACTTTCAGATCTTCACCCTTCAACACCCACGGACCTCCCTCTCCCACTTAGAATTTTTGGCTTTAATTTAATTTTTAAATTAATATTTTTTGGTTAAATTAATTTTTTGAGTGAAATATGGTGTTCTTTGGAATTAAATTAATGGTTCATTTTAAGATTTTATGGTTTAATAAGTTATCTTTCTGCCAAAGTTATATTTGTTGTGCCACCATGTAGCTTTTTGGAGTTAATTGAAATCATGTGAGCAAATTAGCTTCACAATTCGTCGGCGCTGATTTGGTTGGAAAAATGTCGGTGGTGATTAAGTTGGGGAAGATGAACAAGGAAAGGGATATGATATCAAATAATAAATTAATAAAAAGAAAAATATGAAAAACTGACAAATGAAACCAAAATAACGATTGGATCATGAGTCGGGTATGGAATCGGGTGTTTGAGGTTCTAAAAAGAGTTTAATGTGTTGGAATGACTAAGATGGATCGTGGGTGGGTTATTTACGGATCAGATCTGGTTTAGAGTGGGATTTTTAATTTTTACCAATAAGCAATTGCCACGTCATATATAATAAAATATTTTTTTATTCAACAAAGGTCCGTCAGAAATAAAAGCATAAATGGGCCAGATTTTTAATGGTGAGGGCATTTTTAACCAAATAGGTGGACGAAGGGTATTTTTAAACTTAAGTAAATAGGTTAGGTGGCCCTTTTTAATTTTGACTTTACCGATCCAACAACTTAAAAGAATTATTTTTCTAATCTATACTAAATTAAAAATACAAAATTCTTAGTGAAATATTTTTCGCCTTTTTACTCTTTAAAAATAGAGTTCACACTTCACACTAAACAAAATTGTCAATTGATAACTTTAGTAATAATTTTAAAATCAACTAAAAAATTTTTTACTAAATTTTTCCTTATATGAACAATGCAAAAGTTCATAATATGTAGCACTTTAAAGAACCAAACTTTAGCACTTATATAAGAGTACACGCATATACAGTCTTAAGGAAAATTCTAACAAAGCATTAAAATATTCAAACTTTTTGGGAACTTTTACATGTGTGACATACAAAAACACACTTTTTTTTTATAAATTTGGTATATATCACCGAAATGAAAATGTGCAAGCATATTTTTAAAATTAATTAGAAGCTCAAATTATAATTTTCTATTCAAGAGTTGTCTATTAATTAGAAGCTCAAATTACATGTCTAAGTATGGGTTTGCACCCAACACTAGATCCTTCATTAGGATTAGCAGCTAAATAATACTCTAACAATGTAAATAATTTAACTTATTTTGAGACACCAACAATGTAATAATGTTTAAGAAAATTTTAACTTATATGATAATGATATAATGATTTAATTTATATCATTTTATTTCTTTCTAGGAATAAATTTTGCTGGATTTAAATATTACTAATCTAATAAAATTCTTAGTATGATAATTATATCCACCAATACGGAGTGTCTTACTATTTGTCGTATTTTTCAATTTTCAATATGAATAACATGAATTTTATATTAGATACTTTGAGCAAATAGAATTTATTTTTTTAAGGCGATGAGAACATAATATAGTGACATGATATTTGAATACAAGTCTACCGTATTATTCAATTTTATTTGAGCTATTAAAGTAAATGCACAACTTTTATATCGAAGTTATGTAAAGACGTTATAATACTTTTGCGTAACATAGTTTTTTTCTTTATTAAGTTAGCTAAATTGAATGAATAGTCAATATTTTTCAAGAGGTTGTACTTTTTAAATTTTTTATTTTATAGCTCATCATATAGTTTAATAATATTTGTATATTTTTTTTAAGTTTTATATTCATTGATACGAAGAACACGTGCAACACTCATACTCTAAAGCTAGTAAGATGAATGGTACGTGTCGTTCTACGAATAATCCCAAAATAGACAAATATGGTCATGTCTAATGACCTGGCGCTGGCAGTTGTAATAAATACTATCGGACACATTAATGACCTTATGATTAGTGATGTAATTAGGAAGTTACTGATGAATATTTTGGTAAAAATAGATATTTATTTACCGTCCTTCAATCTGTTTTATTTTATTTTATTTTTTATTAAGATCTGGAACTTGACTGTTGAGATAATTGTGATAGAAGAGTAAAAATTCTCCATCTTCATCAACGATCTCGCGTTCGAGCTCCCAGAATAATTATTTTTAGTAGGATGCACTAAAACCTAAAATAACGACTTCCTACAACACGAATCTGAGTCAGTCAAGCCATTTGACTAGTGGGTTAGATGATTAAACCAAAGAAAAGTAATGGATACGCAAAACCAAGTTACGTATAATGCGATTAAGGCAGAGTACTGCCAAGCAAACCTCAAATCATGCATTTTCTCCCATGCTATATACCGACCAAAAATCACAAGTAATAAACGATAGGAAAAGTGGTACAAGTTTAATCTTTTTCACTATTAGTATCATATATTTTCAGTTTTACAAATATAATTTCTCGAAAATGTGTGTGCTAACTTCATACCCCAAGAACAGACCTTCTTGTCTGTCTCTGTTTTGGATAGTTTAATACTACTCTCCTCTTCAATAAAAAGCAGAGGAATACTGAAACTAAGACCAAAACCAAAATGAAAAAAACTTCTAAATGAGGACCTGGCAAGCTGCAATTCCATCCTCTTTGTAAAAAGCTATTTATGGGAGTGATTAATGGATCCATAACAAAATCCACCGTCATCGCTTCTTCCCCCAATGTAATTCTTGTACTCCTCGACTTGTATCCTGGCATTGTTGCTACAACTGCAAGTTGAGTTTTCAGGCACCAAAATTAGGATTTATCCACTCAAGAACGAAGCGTTTTGCAAGAAGATTACATGATTAAACACAAGCAACCTCTAACTATCTAAAAAACTCTTGTCTAACATCAAGGTAGCGTAAATGAACAAACACCGACCAAGAATTTTCTCATTCGTGCTAGTTCATAGATTTTTTTTACACAACCTGATTTTAAATCTTCACCCCTCGTCTTTCTCATTCGTGCTAGTTCATAAGAATTCACACTCCCCTTCTGACCCATGTAGCTTTTGGTACAAGCCATCTAGGGCTTTGCCTTAGGTTTTGCCAAAAGCAGACTTAGCTTCCCTCTTAGTCAGTAACGAAAACGAGTTTTTATTTCTTTTAATCTGTGGTTACCTTCATAGTTCCCCCCAGGCGCCAGCAAGCGATGGTAATCAGCTGACGTTTCCCTTGCATGTATCTGAAGACAGTGACAAGAACAGTAGGATGATTGTCCCAGAATATATCTTCACAACTTATGCACAATGACCAAAGGATTTGCAAATGAAGAACGCACCGTGGAATTTATTCCTTTTATAGTTATTGTGGCAGGTAAAGGCCTGCCTTCATCTGATGAGAAAATCCTTCCGTGTATTCCTGTCTACGTTAGATTAAATCAGGTAAGTGTAATGTGAAACATAAGTCTGCACTTTTTAAAAAGAGAAGCTGTCTCTTCATTTTTCAATATTTCACCAATATCTCACTAAAAGTACCATGGCACCCATTGAAATATTTTGAAAGTTACAATTCTCAAAAATGATAATTTGGACTCCACTTGGGACCACCTCTGTAGTACCACATAAATAAAACTTCAACTCCTACCTTAATAACTTTGCTTAAACAAAGAGGATTAATTGATGCGAGTAAAAGCAATATATCAAACCTTCAAAGTTAACCACCTTCTCTACACCATTTTGGTCGGTATCAAACTATCCTTTTCTAAAGATTAAACAAAAAGTCAAGGAGTAGACAGCCAGCATTCACTTAAACAGAATTATGAACCCTCCACAAATAACGGTCAACCATGGCCCAGACTTCCTATAAATTGCAAAGGAAAATCACCAAGTAAGATACTAGACACCTTGGTATTAGGTCATGGAGATCAGATTATTCTTCTCGCCCTAGATGATTGGGATTGTAATTGATAGCTAAGTGAACACAGGTAAATTCAATGAGAGTGATTTTCAGGAAAAGAAAATCATTGTCCTAAAGTCAAGAACCGCAAAATAATAGATGTTATGAGGTTACCTTCACAAGGCTTGCGACAAGATTTAGCATACTCATTCTATTGTACTCAAAAAGAGTAGGAAGCTGCAAACAAAGGAAATGAGGAGGGTTATCCACATAAACAGGACTCTATTCAGAAACATTATACTTTTATTCACCAAACTGTCAAAGATACTTAAATGAGGAGGATAAATTCCAAAAATAAATCATGTAAATTGATGCAGAAGACCCTTCAAGAGTCATGCATTGTCAGCCAACTGTAAGTTATACTGACGCAAACTGAAATCTAACCTCACGTGCATTAGGCCATTTGTCATCACTAATCTCTAGAGTCAGTTCAAAACAACCAGCATGTAAGTAATTCCAGTCTTGCATTCCTCCATAGATTGGATACCTGCAGCAAAAAACAAAGGAAGCTGAGCTTTGTATGAAGCAACAGCGAAAGCCGCAGAAAAAGGATAAAGCCTCAAAGGAGTTCTAAACCTGAATTTTAATATGATGAATTTCATCGGATTATCTCCATTCTTCCTTACCAATATGCACCATTTGTAATTCCTCCTGGAAACTCCTTGCTTAGAGACATGTTATGGTGGGAATGACTGTAGATGCTAGCCATGTTTCTGAATGTTTCATCATCTGGACAGCCATAATAATATTTTCTGAAAATGATACCAATATAAGTTGTGAACATTATCTTTAAAAATTAGTATTGGCTCTGAAGACAACTAGACACTCGGGAGATCAAAAAATGTGATAGCAAACCAAATAAGTGAAGCATGGTCCTCTAAACAGATTAGGCCTCTCATTCAAAAATTAAATCTAAAGGATAACAAACTATCATCAGACACTCACCTTTTGGTCTCAGTACCATCCCATGGATAATTTGCTACAAGTGCTCCCTGTTGAAAGAGAACTATAAGTAACTCACCGAGGTCAAATTCTCCAACATTTTCATATAAATGAAGCAATGAGATAAAAAGAACAAACTCTATTATCACCAAAGAGACAACGGTATATGCAAACTAAATATTGCAAAGGACTGGGGAAGCAGTTCCCTTATTATAGTATTAAGATTTATTATCACAGGTTTTCTTCTTTCTTTTTTCCTTTATAAACTACTTACGCAGATTTTTCTTCTGATCTGAGAGTTACTCTTGAAACCTATATCATTAATCTGTTTTGAAATTCTTTTGATTCAAATACAGTTATACAGTATAAGTTATTGTTAAAGTGTGTGACCATCTCATCTAAAAGCCTAAGTTGTTAGAGAGAGCACGTTGTATTTACTTAATTGTCTCTTCAACACGCCTCCTCACGTGCAGGCTTCAGTCATTTTTTCATTGGCCAAGCACGTGGAAATCCAGTTTTTATAATGGTGGCGGTGAGACTCGAACCCAGGACCTCGACATGCTTTGATACCATATTGAAGTGTGTGACCATCTCATCTAAAAGCTTAAGCTATTAGAAAGAGCACACTTTATTTACTTAATTGTCGCTTCAACAGTTACTAATTATCAGCAGAAGCTTCATTACTTTTACTAATCTGTTAGATCTGCCATTTGAAGCTGGCCAGGTTGAACAGGGGTAACCATTTCTACTGATGCTTTTTATGAAAGTGAACTTCATACTCAAAGGTCATTTAGTAGCCAAAAGGAAATGAGCATAAGTTAAACAGAAGTCACCATACTAAAGCATAACTACACATGAAAAATTCACGAAGCACAAAATAATTTACTTCGCTACAAGTGCAAAAGCCACATAACTAATACACCTACTTAACTACAACATAAATAAAGGACCTTCAAATGCAACACATAAGTTAGATTAAAGAGTAACTGAACGCTTACCCCGTGCAGACTAGCAGATGCTGTGAAGTGCATTTCCTCCAACCAATGCATAATTGCTTTTGTTTCAGGTTGATGTGCATCAGGATCATCATTAATGGGAAAGAACTATGTCATTTCATGTCAGTAAATCCTTGTTATAATTAGTCTACATAGGATAGAGAATAAGAACTTGAAAAGCAAACAAGAGCAGCCTTTCAGTAAGAAGTGGATTTGTGACAAAACTAAGAGTAGCCTATTGAAGTCAACATATTCCACACAAGCTTTAATATCAATCCAAAGACATCTTAAAGGACAAATGATCTACATTTTAAGTTGAATTTTATCTCAAACGCCAACCTCCAATGCCTCACAATAAACATTATTGAAAAAATCAATAAACGGATCTTTTCGTTAACCCAAATTCTAGAAATCATGTTACTAGCATGAACGTTGAGCGAATACAGAAGCAAACAGTTCTAAGCCCTCTACCGCAGGAGATCTAATGATGGAGGATTTAACCCTCTCCCCCCCCAACCCCCCCCCCCCAAAAAAAAAAACCTCCTCCTTTTTGCCTTTTCAACAAGAAACAGAAAGAGATGACGAATTCCAGCTTATGAAAGATTGATCAACGTAAGCTTACTATATGGTTAAATGTCAACCCAACTTATTAAGAGACATTCTTCTTTCTGATATCAGTTGTTCAAAGATAAGATTATAACCTACGTTTTCTTTTGATGTAATATAGCCTGCATTAGTTTTTTGTTTTATAAAGTAAGGAATGGGAGAAAAATTCTCTAAACAGATTGTACCAGGTTAACCAGTGCAAATTGTTGAAGTGCGTAACCATCTCATCTAAAAGCTTAAGTTGTTAGGTACAGCACACTTTTATTTACTTAATTATATCTTCAACACGCCCCCTCATGTGCAGCTCTGATTCTTTTTCATGGACCAAGCATGTGGAATTTTTTTTTGATAATGGGTGGCGGAGACTTGATTCTTGAGTCAAGGGTCTATCGGAAACAACCTCTTTACTCCATGGAGTAGGGGTAAGGTCTGCGTACACACTACCCTCCCCTGATCCCTTACTTCTGGAATTTTACTGGGTTGTTGTTGTTGTTGTTTTTGTAAGGGGTGGCGGAGACTTGAATCCAAGATTTCTGTCTGCTCTGATACCATGTTAAAGTGTGTGTCCATACCATTTAAAAGCTTAAGTTGTTAGAGAGAGCACACTTTTATTTACTTAATTATATCCTCAACACAAATTATCCTCTAAGAAGATCTTTAGACTTTCTTTGTGTTAGAAGTTGCAATAACCCTACTCGCTTTTGCCTTATTAAGTTTCCAGTCTAATTTAGAGCTAGAAGCCAACTAAAAGCTCTTATACTAGTGCAATGAAATTAATGATGATTATCGTGCTCCTATCCCTTGACATATGATAAGTCTAATACATCAGCTAGATCATATGTCTGACAATTTTCACTACGTCAGAGAACTGATCACTCTGCAGTGACTCCAAGTTCCTTTCTTTTAATATCTTAAGTCATATTAATTTTTGAAAGGTAATTAGTTAACTCCTAATTGTAGAAGAACTCCATTTACTAGATCTTAAAGCCTAAATTCTTCACAGATGTTCGGATGACATTTTTGTTCACCATAGAGCTCAAATGTGGGATCGACGATTCATAAGCTGACACCAACTAATCTGGGAGTGAGGTGTTATTGATTGATTGATAAGGTCCAAATGTAGTTTTCCTCACAATGTATGAGCTGGGATGGAAATTTGCCTTCTGAAAAACATTTTTATCTAACTTAAAAATAATATAATATCCACCAGTTCAGGATGTCAAGAGATACCTGGTCAGGAAAGTCTCGGTTCAAATCGACATTGTTTGCATTTCCGCGCCTCCTCAATGAAAACCCATCAGGATTCATTGATGGGAGTATGTGAAGATGAACATTGTCTACGATCAGGGTAGCCTGTACAAGTCACAACAGAAAAATTTTGCGACTGAGAAAGATATAAAAATATCTTTTCTGCATCATCCTAGGATAAGGAGAAGGTTTATTAAGAAAGTTAGTTCAAAAAAAGAATTATTCCACCCAATATCACAATTTTGTTTAAAACAACATGAAATAGCAAGATAAGTAACAGGTCAGCTAGACATAAGCACCTTGTGAATAGAGTAGTTATTTGGAGAAGGAAGAATTAAAAGGGAAACAGCAATAGTGGGGTCTGTCGCTGTGGGGTCTATCAGGATAACCCACTATTTATCATGTCAAGACAGAATTTCGCTATGTTTTTGAAGGTGAACAAAAAGATTTGACGAAAACAGGGCAAACATTCGAGAGAGAGAAGGATTAGTTCGTGTTTGGATCTGCGCGTGACCTTTGTATTCCTACCCTATGTTACAGAGGCATTAAAATAGCTGAGGTCAACCAGAGAGCATCGATCATTTATTCTTGCATTGCCCTATTACAAACCAATTATGGCTACTTTTCTTGAATTTTGTGGAGGTTCGGCGGGTTAGACCAGGAACTACAAATGATCTTTTGAGCTGCCCGAATAGAGCAAGGCTGGATAAAGGAATAAGTATAACTAGCTGGTGGAATACAATTCCTGCCTGTACTTGGCGGACAGAAAAAAATTCAAGATGCTTTCAAATCCAATTCTACTCACAGATAAGAGTCAAGCTGCAAATATTTTGTCTTTTGGTGTTAAAGGGAGCCTGTGAATGAGGCCGAATCAGTTTTAGATCGCATAGAATACCCTCCAAGAATAGAAGAGGGATGTACTTTTGGTTTTGCTTCCATCTGTTTCCTGAAGCTTTAATTGGGCCTCAAAAAATAATGAATTCGATCATATTAGAAAAATATGTTCATAAACTCATCCAAACAAGAACAAACAACTTCTACAGGGTTGAGACCAAAAATTTCTTGAAGTTTCCTGAAAAATAGAACCCATTAAGAGCCAGACGACTTTCAATCTTTAAAAGGAATTCCAAATTCATGCCATATAGATACTAAATAGTAGTAATGTTGACAAATGGCGGGTGAATTGGTTGTTTGACAACAAATGTTTCAACGTTGGCCAAGGAACACACTGAATAGTTTAAAACATCCTATCTTTCCTTGTTCATTTCAACCTTGGACATTCAAATGTTTTGAAGAAGAATTTTTTTAAGAACATTCACATATTTGTTAAAGATTGACTTTTTCCCCAAAGTCATGTAAAAACTGTTCGGATGCTTCCTTACTTGGACATCTTTTCACTAAAGAAATTTCCTAAGATTTCAAGATTAAAAACATGTTTTCTGCATTTCTCAGTAAGATGCCCCAAAATTTTACAATGCTTCAAGTACATATCAACGGCAAAGAGAGGAAACACAAGACTAGAATCCAACAAATAAGATACATGGACTTCTAAAGAGGAAGATATTTAACCAGAGAAGTCAATTACCAAGGGATCCTTCATATAATTATCACAAAGCCAGTTCGCCAGAAGAATTAGAAGCTCACGACCTACAGGTTCATCCCCGTGCACGTTGCCAATGTACTGCATTACGAAGCCTGCTGAGTAATTTAATCACCAAATAAAATATCTCCTAGAAAATACTGAAAGTATTCAGTTCCACTATATAAAGAAAACAAAGGAAAAAGGAGAATATGTGGAATAGTATTTGTAGCACAAGAACAGCTATAGCTCATGCATAAACTAAGTTCAAACATCTTAAATCAATGCAATATTTCTCTGGGAATGCAGGCTGAGAAAGCCATAAAAGCTACAGATAGAGTGTGTTCTTTCTTAGTTCATTCAGTTAGCCAGAAGAATAGTAAAATGAATTGCGAGAAAGATATCTTTTTTCTTTCCAGTTCCACCCAACATTCAGTTTATTACTAGCTGTAGGAAAGAGTTGTTTACTGCAGCTTTATGACTCCATTTCTCTCAGTTTTCTTTCCTTTTTAAGTGACCCGCCTAGTTTTGCTATGGTTTCTTTGTAGTAGAGGAGGAGGGCATTCCACCTCTGAGTTTCAGCAGTTCACCCGGAATCATAACATCTCGAATAGTAGGGGGAAAAAGCCTGAACTGAATTGCAAGGTTACCCAAGTCCTTGTCCTAAACATTATTTTAATCTTATAATAAAAGGACCCTTTTTGTGATAAGTCATAGTGTTGTTTCTAACATAGAGCAAAATCCCAAACTTGCAAGCTAAGGCACGTCTGCTTTCAATTTCTTCATAACTAAATAAAAAGGTCAAAAAAGGAACACTTGTGAGTATTAACTTTTCAAGTTATGTACTATTCAGCTCTAGCATCACAGAGAAAAAGAAAGATTCAGGAATCTACATAAACCCTGACAGCTTGCCACCTTAAGCTTGAGAAAAGAACTATAAAGCTTTTGTACTGCAGTCTTCACAGAATTTTATTTGGTTAGCTCAAGAAGCAGGATGAGGAGCAAAGGTTGCAAACTAAATACAAGCTGCAGCTTCATTATCATCAGTTATTCAATAAGTTAGAAGTGGATTCACAAGCTATCACCAGTTTAACCTTCACGGTTAAGGCAAAAGCTAGAACGTACTGAAAACAGATATCTTCTAACTGTATATCAGCAGAAACAATATGTTACCTCAGATTATTTTGTTTTATTATGACCCTTGTAACATTCAAGAACGTAATTAATGGAGATATCAGTACCTTAAAAGCAGGCTCAGCCTCTTCCTTGCCAGGCTTGTCAGAGATTTCCATCACCCGCTGTTGGTAATCCTCAGTTAGTTATTAATATTAAAGGTATTTCTCCACTTTGGAACAAAAGCAAGGAAAAAGAGGAAGATATCATATATAGACTTAAGAACCAGGAGGAAAAAAGCATTACCAATGGAACTCCCAGCACACTCTTTCCAATGCTGATCGTACATTCCAAAAACCCCTCAAAGAGAGAAGAAGAATGAGTTAGGTGTTAAAGCAGCATAGTTTAAAACAGACACTCCAAAAGTAGCAAAATAGTTTGGCCACTTATGAGCAGAGGCAGAGCCAGGATTTGAAACTTGTGGGTTCGGAATTTCAGTCATTTTAAGCTACTGAATTCCAAATTAATAATTTATATATATTCAATATATTTCTTAAAACAAATATAGAGTTTGGACTAAAGCTGTTAGGCTCTACCGAACCCCCAACTACAACGCTAGCTCCGCCCCTGCTTATGAGGGAAAAGATTATCCATCAAAAGGATCCACAAAGTAGCACTTCTTATCTGAGTGTAAAAATACAATTATGTTAAACTGCAATACACAAACACGTGCAGCTCACCAGGTCTCAGACTACTAGAAGTATGAGATGCACCCCCCCCCCCCCCC
>MCJB01048936.1:35194-46937 GCA_002018475.1 Nicotiana obtusifolia
AAAAAAAAAAAAAAAAGGTATGGTATAAATAGATCAAGAAGCAAAAATAGAAGAGACCTGATAGATTAGTGGAGCTGCGAAAGCCGCCTCTGGCGAAAGTGAGATGAAAAAGGGAAGAAAATAGAAGAAAGAAAGAGAAGAGATGCATCATCGTGTGAAGAGTTGAATCTGTATGAGTTAAGAGCTACTCCTTAAGAAAGAGGAGAGGAGACGATTAAACATGTTTCTTTGTTTTTGTTTTGTTTCGTCATGACTGATCCTGAATTTTCTTTTTGTTGCTTCTTTAATTGCTTGTTGTGATCACATCGTTTAATGCTCTGTTGCGGTTGCCGAAAGAGATGGGCAAAAGAAAAACAAGAGAGATGAAAGTAAAAATTGAGTGTGAATAAATTTTTATTCTATACTCACTCCGTCTCAAATGATGTGTCCTATTATTGTTTTACACGTCCCTTATAAAATAATAATTATAAAGTACTCTTGATAATTTTACTCTTAGTTATTTCTTATTCGTAATTGAACAACTGTAATATTATCTCATAATTGAGGTATTGTAGTTTTCAAAAGTAATTACTGTTAAGGATAAAATAAGAAAAAATAATTAAACTTATGTTGAACTTCTAATATAATAATGTCGCGATCCTAATTTTTCTCCGTAGAATGTCGTGACGACACTTAATCTCTAAGATTAGGTAAGCCTAACAAGTATGCGGAATAACTGATATATTAAGCTAAAACTCAAATGTCAACAACGGTAATAAATAAATTCTGCAACTCAAGTATAACAACTCCCAGAACAAGATAGATATAAGTCACAAGCTCTAAAGAGAAATACTAAATATACCTATACATCAAAGTCTAATGAGGATAAGGAAACAACATAATAAAGACAGAGGGGGACTTCCTGGTCTGCGGACGCTAGCAGCTATATCTTGAAGTCTCCACATATGGACTAGCTCTCTGGTACCTGGTCTGGTAGGCAGTACCTGATCTGCACAAAAGATGAGCAGAAGCGTAGTATGAGTACATCACAACGATACCCAGTAAGTGCCAAGCTTAACCTCGGTAGAGTAGTGACGAGGTCCGGTCAGGGCCCTACTTGAAATAATAAGGAACAAGGCAGAAGATATACTAATATAATAAAATGACGGAGAAGTGAAACAATGAGAATTTACGGAAGGTAATGCACGGAATCAAAGAAAAACAAATACAACATGAAAGGAAAGCAAAAATCTTACAAGTTAAGGAAAAACAACAACAACCAATACAGCAAATAGAGGAAATCAACAGGGGCGCTCCCGAGGTACCGCCTCGTAATCCCAAAAGTAAATATCTCACAATCTTTCCTTATATCACCGTGAGAGCCTTTATATTTTGTTTTGAAAAATCATTTTTTTCGAAATATCATCCCGTGTTTTAGCCAATCTTATCACACCGCATGACTTCTAGTAGTTCCCTTACTAGCCATGCGTATCAAGTCCATCTTACCTCACCGCATGCGTTTCAACACCCAGGCCTTATACCACCGCATGCGTATCAATAATCACAACGGCACGGCAGAAACCTCGTGCAAACAATAACAATCGCACGACAGAAACTTTGTGCAACAACCAAATAATTATCTCAACAAAAATCACGGAAGCCAAGACGTGACAACTGAAACAATTATATTTCAAGGATAACAAGTTCAAATAAGGAATCCCACAGTTAAATAATAAATACAGAATCAAGAAAAACAGAAAATTCAACTAGGCATGTAGTACAAGTTGCAAACAAGAGATAAAACAAGTAGACATGTGAAATTAGGCTAAACATGATGACTATACATGCTAAATTAACTCAATTAAGGCATGAAGAAGAAACTACTTAGCTAGAACCGGATTTTTAACATTTAGCCCGTGTATGCATTCGTCACCTTGCGTACACGGCCTTCACGTATTGCTAATTAACAAAACAGTACCAAATCCTAAGGCGATTCCCCCCACACAAGGTTAAACAAGTTACTTACCTCAAACTTCGCTCAATCAAAAATCAATAAGAAGGCCTTTCCCTCAACTTTCCGATTCTGAACGACTCAAATCTAGCCAAAAATAATTACATACTATAAATATAACTATAGGAACTAATCTAAATAATGAAATTATGATTTTAACAAAGAATTGAAATATCGCTCCAAAAATTCGACCTGGACCCACGTCTCGGAACCCGGCCAAAATTATAAAATCCGAACACCCATGCGATTTCGAGTCCAACCATACAAGAATTACTCAAATCCGACCTCAAATCGCCTTTCAAATTCCCAAATTTTAGCCTAAGAAGTTTTTGCCAAATTTTTTCCCAAATTTTCAACTAGAAACACTAATTAAATGATGAAAACATCAATAGATTCGTGTAATTTAATTACACCCGAGTTAAAATCTCTTATCCCAATGATTTTCTTGCAAAACTCTCGAAACATCTCCACTAACCAAGCTCTCTAGGTCCAAAAATGGATTATGGATCAAACCCTCAAAAGTCCCTCTTTTCTGCCAAGCGAATCCGCTTCTGCGACCTTTTTGTCGCTTCTGCGATGCCACACCTACGGAAACAATTGCAGGTGCGGATTCCACTTAAGTCTGGAATTTTCGCTTTTGCGGACCATGGCTTGCACCTGCCAGCCCGCTTCTGGGGAGAAGGAGACCGCACTTGCGGTCCTGCCTAAAGCCCCTCCTCTAAGTTCCGCTTCTACGGAGGAAAAGGCTGCGCCTGTGGAGGCGCACCTGCGCCCAGGTGTCCACACTTGCGAGCCCAGGTGTCCACCTCCACACCCACGATTCCGCACTTGCGGTCAAACCCTCTGCAGGTGTGATGACACCAGCAGGCCTGGGACTTCAGCAATTGCACAAGTCCAAAAGTTTGTTCTGGATTCAATCTGAATCACACCCGGGGCCCCCGAGCCCCGTCCGAATATACCAACAAGTCCTAAAACATCATACGAATTTATTCGAGCCTTCAAATCACATCAAACAACGCTAAAATCATGAATTGCACATCGATTCAAGCCTAATGAACCTTTGAACTTTTAACTTCACACCCGACGCCGAAACCTATCAGATCAAGTTCGATTGACCTCAAATTTTGCACACAAGTCATAATTGACATTACAGATCTACTCCAACTTCCGGAATCGGAATCCGACCCCGATATCAAAAAGTCCACTGCCGGTCAAACCTTCCAAAAGCTTCCAACTTTCGCCAATTAACGCCGAAATGACCTACGGACCTCCAAATCAACATCCGAACACGCTCCTAATACCAAAATTACCAAACGGAGCTATTGGAACCGTCAAAACTCCATCTCGAAGCCGTCTTCACACGACTCGAACTACGGTCAACTTTAATGACTTTAACTTTCAATTTAGGGACTATGTGTCCCATTACACTTCGAAACTCTCCCGAACCCGACATCAAACATCCTGGCAAGTCAAATAACCACAAAATGAGATAGAGGGAGCAATAAATAGCGGATCCGGGCTAGCACTCTCAAAACGACCGGCCAAGTCGTTGCAGATAAATAATTTGAGATAACTATTTATAGAAATTACGACAAATAATTTGAGACGGAAGGAGTGTAACTCTGATCACAAAAGTAGCCGCCCATTGAATTTTCTTTTCTTGGGCACTGAGTTTGAAATTTGACTTACAATCCCTTAGTTATTGTGAAAAATTCTCTTCGTAAATTGATGAATTCAAAAATAAACATGATTTTCTAATGTTAATTTTAAGCAAACCTATGAAAAGGAAAAAGGAGAATGAAAATACAAATTAGAACCTGAGAGATTTTAAGAATTAGACATGTCAATTTTATCACATTAGCAACACACGGGTAACACGTTTTTTTGTTTTTTTGTTTTTTTGAGTACAGTCAAAATAAAGGATAATAGCATACCTTTATTAACTACGTACACGCAAATCGTTGATATAATGTACTGATAATTATCGAGGAAAATCGAGCAAACTATAATTTCCCATGATACATAAATTTTGATATAGATCCTAAAAAGAGTTAGAAGATTATCTTGTTAGATTAGGTTATTACCTTTTTAGGAGTTGATAAATCTTTATATGAGTTTTTGTTGTTTTAGGATTATACCTTGAATTCCATATCTAAAAACATGACCTCCGTGCACATTGTGAGACACTTAATTTGGTAAATAATATTTTATGAGTTTATTCCCTCTCTTGTTTTTTTGTTCTTCTCCTCATTTCTCCCAAGAATTAATCTAAATAGCTGTATACCTAATCTCTTAAACTAAAAGTAGCCAACTGATATATAATGTATTGTGACGACCCAAAGGGTCATCACTTGTTTTTAGATTGAATTCAGTGTTCCGAGGCTTAAAAACCTCCTTTTTACCTCACCTCGATTTGCATGTGCAGTCCGTATAAATTTTCAGAACGTTTTTATGTGAAAAAAAAAAAACTTGGCCTTTAGGTTGGGGGCCAAGATAATTCTTAGAGCATAATTGATCTTTTGCGCACAACTTTACACAACCAACATAGCATTGCCATCAATCTGGCTACAGGCCCATTTTAGTTAATCCATTAACTTTCTTTGGACTAGTATACAATCCTTGATATTAAAATTAGCCAAGGATCCATGTAGAATAAGAATGCCCTAAAATTCTGCTATAGCAAATTAACTTTTGCTAAGCTGCACTTCTTCGCAATTGGAATTTGGCTTGGAAACAACTACCAAAATTCAATCTCTGTTCCTCTTCTCTCGCATTTCAACACACAGTATGCGTGTGTCAGTGTGTGTTCCATATATAAAATATATATAAATACACACAATGTACAGTGTAGTACTGAGCATCTTCTGCTACTAAGTAGAGTTTGTACCTGTCAAAACCGACAAGCCTACGCTACTATCCTTCGTCGCCGTCGCCGTGCAATGAGTGCTCGGAGTCAGAGGAGATCATCCTCGCCTTTAACATCCTTTTTGGCAAAGCTGTCTACAGTTTCAGCAATTACTCTATTGCTGCTTTGTATCGCTTTTGTTTCTGTATTAGCACTTGCATTTGCGCTTCCCGAATCAGATCAGCAGCTCGATGGAGGATGAAGTAGTAGCGGCAATGCAAGTGAATTGAGCAGTGGACCTCGAAGTAGGCCTAAAGAGGATAGTTTTGCTGATATGATCGATCGAGCTCTCGAAAAAGAGTTCAGTGAAAATGATCAAACCGAAGTTAATGATGCGGGCAGCTTCAATAATAGTGTGGCCGAGCAGCAGAATTGGGATCCTGAATCCAGACGCTGAGGCTCGCTTCTATTACTGTATATCAGACGTTTCAAGGTTGGGAACGTCTCGTTAGCGAGTTGCTGGAATTTATATTTCGACATTGGAAAGCTTAACTAAGATTTGAAGCCTTCGGACACAAAGTTTCAAGGCGAAGGTTTGTTGAAATCTTGAATTTGGTTGCAAAGCGATGTAAGTATCCGGTCTAGCCTTAGCTTGAGGGATTAGGAGTTGTGTCCTATTTGTTAATTGCTTCGTGTTGAGTACGACGTATAGGCATGGTGACGAGTATCTATACGTTGGTGTCGAGCATGACCGTGAGTCTTAAATGGATAGTTGTTGTGTTCTTAAATGATACTACGAAAGCCTTAATTGATGATTCTCGATGTTGAGCAAGAATTCAGTTTATTTATCGTGGGCTTTATTTATAATTGAGTATTGGCATTAGTTGAGCTGAGTAGAAGTTGAGTTAAGATTGGATATAGCTGATTCTCCCTTGCCGGGATGTTTGCTTTGATATTATTGTTCCCTTGCTGGGAAGTTATTATATTGCTATTGTTCCCTTGTTGGGATTTCTTGTGATTTTTGTGATGACTTATAAATTGGAGCGGGTGGTACGCCTACCAAAAATGTGATGTAAATGGGAGCGGGTGGTACGCCTACCACAAAATATGATGAAATCAGAGCGGGTAGTAGGCCTACCCCAAGATATAATGAAATGGGAGCGGGTGGTACGCCTACCACAAAATATGAGAAATGGGATCGGGTTGCACGCCTGCAACAAGATGGAATTGAAAGTGAAAGTTGCATGTGTTTCTCTTTATTCGTCTTAGAAGTTAAATTGTAGTTTCCTTATTATTCTTTGATGATCTGTTTTATCTGCTACCCCGAAGCATGTTTCCCTTCCCCAACTTTAATTGTTTAATTACTTCTATCTTTCCGCTGTAGATGTGTATATATATATATATATATATATATATATATATATAAAAACTGCACAGGTCTATCTGGAGTCTGGTCCTAGCTCGTCACTACCTCTCCGGGGTTAGGCCAGGCACTTACCAGCACATGAGGTCGGTTGTGCTGATACTACACTCTGCACTCTTTTGTGCAGATCCCAGCGCTGCAGATTTCGGACCGTAGTGAGCTTCCGGCTTCTTGCTTATTAGGCGACCCGAGGTAGTCCTGCAGGCGTCCGCAGGCCTTGGTGTCTCCCGCTATCTATTCTACCAGTTTCTTTTATGTAGTCCCAGAGACAGTACTTTGTTATTTCTTTCAGACCCTTATTTGTAGTATTCTTAGACAGTCTGTGAAGCTGTGACACCAAATCTTGGGTAGTTTCGTTAAGGAGATTTTTATTATCGATATTTTAAAGTCTGAAATTTTATTATTCCGCTCGTTAAGTTTTGTTATTTATTAGTTGTTGGTTTTAAGTTGTAATGAATTTAAAAATGGAAACAAGGCAAATAATTCGATTGATTGGCTTGCCTAGCTTTTACTAGTAGGCGCCATCACGACTCCCGAGGATGAGAAATCCGGGTCGTGACATATATGTATAAAATATGTTATCTACGTATATCAATATATAATTTATGTATAACCGGTTAGAAAAAGTAACGATTAAATCTGGCCGGACGTAACAATCCCTTTTTCTTTGGTGGTACATCAAATTCGATACTGTATTAAACTCTTGTTGGGGGTCTAGAGATGAACATAGAACTTTCAAAAAACCAAAAAAAATCACATTACTTGTGACCTAAACTTTGGAAAAGAAAAGAACTGTCATTTGGGTCAAAGTTCCAAACTTTAATTTCTTTGATTTGTTGATTCTCCCTCCACATGGAAATGCTAGCTTCTTGTTGTAGTGGAGATTTAAAAGGATCAAATTAGTGAAATAAACACAAGTGTTAATTCAATATTACCTTCCAGCTACATTAAGCAGGCACTTTGACTAGTAATCTCTGGGCATGTGAACTTGATGTGTTATGTACACAACTCATGAAATGGATAACTAATGCAAGTAGGTCACAAGTAGATGTAACGCAAAATAAGCAGTTATGGAGCTTAGATTACAGTATCTTAATCCTTAACAAATATCTTTACAGATTTATAAACAACTTATTCAGATCTAGCTTTTCCAATTAAACTAGATAACAATTATAATCCACGTTAGTTACAAATTTTCGCCGATTGTCTTTTTTCTTTTTTCAATTAAACTATAATGAATGAAGACTTGGTAAAAAAAGTAAAAGATGAACAATAAAAGGCAGCTACTGGAATGTTCACATGAGAATAGCAGCTATTCAAATTTGTTCCATCTCTTTCATATGAGAATAGCTCTATTTTCCTTACATTTTTTTCTTCTTATTTTCCCTTTTTCTTTGTTTTCCAAAAATATGCCTCTTGCTATAATAATCTTATACTAATCATAAGCAACTGCGATATTCTGATGGTTATACATTATATAATTATGGTATCATGTGTATTTAAGTGTGAATCAAGATAAATATAAATTAACAACACCAAACCTATAATTCACAAAAACTAAATAGTATATATATGAACTATAATTATGATTTATACATCAAACAAGATTTAAAAAACATTAATAATTATACAATGAATATTTATGGTATATAATATATTCATTATATATTTATGAAATAATTTTGGGATATAGCATATCTAATTAAAAATACTTTATTATATAAAAGATATGTTAATGGTATAATGTATATGTGTTTGCGCATGTTTGTTTTAGCTAGAACATATTCGTGTATAAAATTACATAGCATAATATTCGTTATATATTTATGAAACAATGAAAGAGCCACTATGGTCCAGTTGAAAAAGGTGAAGATGTAAGGTGAGAGGGCAGAGAGAGAACAGAGTCGTCTGTATGAAGTAAGGCTGAAAAGTGGTCCGGGCCCGGCTCGGGACCGCGGGCTTCGTGGGCTAAACGGGCTTTGCAGGCCGGTTCAAAAGGGTCTGGGCCTTAGTGGTGCAAAAGCTCACCACGGGCCGGTCCCTTCCACCAAGCCCACGAGCCCAGGACCGTTTGGCCCGGGACCGTCAGGCGGGCCTGGATCGGGCCTAATGGGCCTAAGCCGGGCCCAACGGCCAATTTTTAATTTTTTTTTAAAAAACACGGACGGCCAGATTTTTAAAATCTAGCCGTTGGGCCAATTTTTGGCTGTTTTATTTTTAGAAAAATAGCCATTTGGCCCCCAAACTTTGTTTTAACCCCAAACTTTTTATAAATACACTTTTTGCCTATTCTCAACTATAAATACCCCCTCATTCTTTCATTTTTACTCACAAATTCTCTCAATCTCTCTCTAATTTTCTTCCATAATTGCTTACTTTGTTATTCTAATTTCGTGAAAAATTGTGAAGTTGGTGAATTGAAGTATTTAAGTCTTCAAATCTTCAACGATATTCAATTTTCAAGAAGTTATTCGTCAATTTGGTAAACTCGTTCCAACTCTTTAAGTTTTAATATTGTTGTTCTGTTTGTTTTATTTAGTATAATTATAATTAATATGGATTTTTCTTTGAAAAAAATATTTGGTGGTAAGGGTAAGGGAAAATCAAAATTGGTGAATCTAGTCGCCAAGCTACTACTCCTCCCCTTGTTACCCGTCCTCCTCCACCTGTTATTCTTGATAGTGATAACCCTTGTTTTCAATTTTCGAATAGTCAATTTTGCCATGATGTTGCACCGGGTCAACAATTAGATGAAGAAATTATGAACGCTCTTTATCCTAATCAAACTATATTTGAAAATGATGCGGAAAATGATGATTTAGATGAAACCCAGCCGGATTTAGATGATACACCTACTAGTCCTATTAATAACCCAACTGATGCCCTGCCTGACCCTCCTGTAGTAACCCCTACATTTAATAGAAGACCTGCTAAACGGGCCGAAACATCTCTTGTTTGGCATTTTTTACTCAACTAAGAGAAGAAAATAAGGCTAAGTGTAAAAGTTGTGGGCCTTTCTTGGCTCATAAATTTACTGGCAACCGTAGCGGTACGGGTAGTTTGACTAGGCACATATTGAAACACCCTAGAGATAAATAAAGATATTTACAAATGAAAGCTGCGGAAGAGGGGACGAGTGTAGATAATGCGGCTCACCCTAGTGCAGGTTCAAATCTAGTTCAACCGGGAATTAACACTGTTACCGGTGGAATTTTATATTACGATCCAAATAAGAATCGTGAAGAATTAGCAAAAATGGTAACTGTTATGTGCTTACCATATAGTTTTCCTTCTAACCCCCATTTTGTGCAATATATTAGAAAAGTTTATAACCCTACTTATAAAGGATGGCCTCGTGCAACCGTAAAGGCCGATATTTATAAATATAAACACGAATATGAATAATATTTGCGATATTTATTTACTCATATAGATTGTCGCGTTGCTATTACTACAGATATAGGTAAAAGTGCCAATGACTGTGATTATCTAACCGTTACAAGTCATTGGATAGACGAGGACTGGATAATGCAAAAACGCATTATTGCCTATAGAATTATTAACTCACGCCACACAAGTAAATTTATTGCTAGCACAATAGCAGATATTTGTAGATATTTTTGTATTAGAGATAAAATAATGTCTGTTACAATGGATAATGCTTCTAGTAACACTAATGCAATAGGCTTGCTTACAAGTACATTAAATCGCGCATTTACTAATATTTTTCATGTTAGGTGCATTTGTCATATTTACCATTTAATTGTTTGTGATATTATGAAACTGTTAAATGTAGAAATTGAAAAGATAAAAATGGCTCTTAATTGGCTGTTTTACTCAAACCGTAGAAGTAGACTTAGAGAATATTTTAAAAAATGTGATGAATTTGGCCTTAGGGAAAGAAAGGTTCCTAAATCTTGTCCAACTAGATGGAATTACATGTATGAAAGTCTAGTTGTCGCCTATGAATATAGAAACCCAATTAGCGCAACCTATAATGCTCGTGTAGGTGGTGGTGATGATGATGACGACGAGCACCTTACTAATCAAGACTGGACTAACGTTAAAATTCTTGTAGATTTTTTAGAACAATTTTCAGTTGCAACAAACGAATTATCTGGGCAGTAATATCCTGCTATTTCTAATTGTTTAGTTTATATTGCTGCACTTGCAGATTTATTTTCTCAATTTTCAGAGGGTGGGGTAATTTATGAACTTGCTATTAATTCTATGAAATCTAAGTTTAAAAAATATTTTTTCCCTATCCCCCCTATTTTTGGCGTTGCCGCACTATTAAACCCAACAATGAAATTAGGAGGTCCAAACTTTTGGTATTCTAAAATTTTATAACTCTTTATCACTTTCGCCTGAGGAATATGCTACACTCGGAGATGCACAATCCTCAATTAAAATAAATGCACAAACAATCTATAATGCCTATCAAACTGCCTTAGATCATGCTAGACCCAATATTCCAACTTCTACTTCGTCTACTTCACGATCATCTAAAAGAACTGCATGCCTAAAAGCCCTCAGTGCTTGGACGGAGTTCAGGGGTTCCCAAGGTGAGAATATTGATGATAGTTCACAACTAAATGAGCTTCAAGTGTATTCAGGGACTTGAATCAGAGAATCCCGACAGCCCCTTCGACGTTTTGGAATGGTGGAAGGACAAACAAACACACTATCCGGTTCTTTCAAGGATGGCTCGAGATATTTTAACCGTTCAAGCTTCAACAATGGCATCGGAGAGCGCTTTCAGTCAAGCGAGACTTCAAATCGGTGATCATAGAGCGTCGATGAGGGAGAGCTTGGAAAAAGCAGTACTCTTCAGAGATTGGATCCATTCGGAAAGAAGAAATTTCGGACTTGCAGAATGACAACCGGATATAGACAAAGCTTATGAAGAAATGCTAGCGGAACTTGCGCAGGATGCGGCTTCGCCCGAAAGCGGTGATGAACAAGCCTCTTTTCCATCACTGCCAACGGAAATTCCTATGGACCTTGAAGTATTTATGAGATTTGTTAGAGATAATACATAGACTAATATGTAACTTTCTTAGTTTTTTTTCCTTTTAATGGTGGTATTAGTACCTTGTTGTGCTCATTCCATTGGGGGGAGGAAGACTAAAAAAGATAATTGTTTAGTTTATTATGTAACTTGTATTTTGGCACATCTTCCTTAGTATTTTTTCCTTTTAATGGTGGTATTAGTACCTTGTTGTGTTCATTCCATTGGGGGGAGGAAGACTAAGAAATATATTGCCATTTTTTGTTAATGTCGTAATAATAAAAATTATAAGACATTCTCTTGAATATTTCTTTGCAATTTATTTTGTGTTTAAATATGATATAGTATGTATATATATATATATATATATGTATATATATATATATATTATATATCTAATACATATATACAATATATACATATATACATATATAATATGTGTATATATATATATATATATAATACATATATATA
>MCJB01048937.1:1174-26487 GCA_002018475.1 Nicotiana obtusifolia
ACTCTACGTACGACAACGAGTTGTATGCACTCGTAAGAGCTTTAGCTCATTGGCAACATTACCTATGGCGTAAGGAATTCGTAATTAGGAGTGATCACGAGTCCCTCAAACATCATAGGGGTCAAGAGAAGCTAAATAAATGACATGCCAAGTGGGTAGAGTTCATTGAGAGTTTCCCTTACGTGATACATTACAAGAAGGGAAAGGAGAATGTAGTAGCTGACGCACTATCTAGGAAGTTTGCTTTGGCTATCACATTAGCGTCTAGGTTGATGGGTTTTGAGAGTATTAAGTCTATGTATGAGCATGACCCTAAATTTAAGAGTGTGTATGATGCCATTACTAGTGGACAGCGGATTGAGAAGTATCGGTGGCATGATGGGTACCTTTTTAAGAAGGGGAGAGTTTGTATACCCGAGTCCTCGTGGCGAGAGTTGTTAGTGCGTGAGGCGCATTATGGGGGCTTGATGGGACACTTTGGGGTAGACAAGACTTTAGAGTTGTTGGAGCGTGTTTTGAGTGTAAAAGAGCTAAGTCTAGGTCTACTGATCATGGTTTGTATACTCCCTTATCTGTTCCTACTAGTCCTTGGGTAGATATCTCGATGAATTTTGTGATGGGGCTGCCGCGATCTAGGGGAGGTCATGATAGCATTTATGTGGTTGTTGATAGGTTTTCTAAGATGGCTCATTTTATTCCATGTAAAAAATGTGATGATGCACAGCATGTTGCTTCTTTGTTCATTGCTAATGTATTAAAGTTGCATGGTGTGCCTCAAACTATTGTTAGTGATAGGGATGCTAAGTTTTTGAGTCACTTTTGGAAGTGTTTGTGGGGTGCTCTTGGCACCAAACTTTTGTTTTCTACATTACATCATCCACAGACTGATGGTCAAACCGAGGTTGTTAATCGAACCTTGGGAGCTCTTCTTCGAGCTTTGACCAAAGGGAAGTCCAGCACTTGGGCTGACCGATTACCTATTATGGAGTTTGCATATAATAGAACTGTTCATCGCATGACTAGCATTACTCCATTTGAATGTGTTTATGGTTTTAATCCTTTGATACCACTTGATCTTGTTCCTTTGCCGAGAGATGCAGTTATTAGCGTTGACGGAGAAAATCAGGCAGCTGCATTGCTCGAATTACATGCTAAGGTGAGGAAAACTTTGGAGGATGCTTATGAAAAGGTAGCGGTCAAGAAGAATAAAGGAAGAAAAAGCTGGACTTAAAGAAAGGTGACTGGGTTTGGGTGCACTTCCGAAAGGAAAGATTTCCGAACCATAGGAAAG
Organism: Nicotiana obtusifolia; assembly: GCA_002018475.1. Lineage (NCBI taxonomy): Eukaryota > Viridiplantae > Streptophyta > Magnoliopsida > Solanales > Solanaceae > Nicotiana > Nicotiana obtusifolia. The sequence goes on from MCJB01048937.1 coordinate 2,466, forward strand.
GGAAGTTAGCTCCGCGGGGAGATGGACCATGTCAAATGTCGCAAAATATCAATAACAACTCTTATGTTATGGACTTGTCTAGTAGCATTGCTTTCGGACATGACGGTGCTTTGATTTCGAGGACGAAATCCTCTCAAGAGGGGGAGAATGATGCAAATAAATTTGATCAAGTGTTATCAATGCCATCTATGAACAAGACAAGAAAAGGCGTTGGTTAGCCTTGGAGAAGATCCAAGCATACATAAATCTTGCTATGGACGAATCTTGGGTTGAAGATGTATATTTGTATTTATGTTGTATTATTGTGTAGTTATTGAAGACATTAATTCTTACTTGTTTGGTCCTATGTGACTATTTCTTAAACTTAGCCAGATTGTGGCCTTTTTGTTAATTAGTTATTTCCTAGTTGATTTAGGTTAACTAGTTATTCTTTTCCTAGTTGATTTAGGTAAAGGCTCATTCTATATAAGCCTAAACACTTTATTATTTTGAGACCTTTTGACATTATTATCAATCAAAAAACGGCAGCACATTGCTCCCAAAATCGTGTGAATTAACTTGTCCAATTTTGGTGTGATTCAAAATTGAACTTGTTCCTTTGTTTGATCGAACAGTTTGCAAGACCATTGTTGTCTTGAGGGTTGTTCGTATAGTTTAGGTACTCCGTAACTTCATCAAGAAGGTAAGTAGACTAGTTCCTACTTGTTGTCTTGATAGTTCATTGAGCGTCAAGACAACTATCTTTTGTTTTCTTGTTTCCGCTTTTTATATTGCATCACGTCCCTGTCAAAGATGTACAAATCACAGAGGACCTATCATATGAAGAAGTGCCAGTGGCTATATTAGATCGACAGGTCCATAAGCTAAGAACAAAGGATGTAGCTTCTGTTAAGGTATTATGGAGGAACAGGAATATGGAAGAAATGACATGGGAAGCAGAGGAGGAAATGAAGTCCAAATACCCTTACTTGTTTCAGAATGGAGATAACGAGGAAACACAGAACGCGTTGAAAGCAGGAACATCTTTACGAGGTAAGCAAATAACTTGAAGATATTTTTTTTTAAATGCAAAATGATAATATGCAGATAATGTACATGTCCTTAAGTTTGTACACACTTATAGAACCGTACTCGTATTAGATGCCCCACGATGAGTAGAATCCCCGTAGACCCTCACATTCGAGGATGAATGTTCCTAAGGGGGGGAGAGTTTTACAACCCGCGATTTCATACTTACATTGCACCATGAGATAGTTTGCATATAAGGGCCTAAGAACCCGAAAAATAGTTCAAAAAGTCAAAAAAAGAGCAAAAGGCGTCGCAATGTTGGATATGCTACCGCAAAACCCACATGCGGGCCGCATATCCAACACTGAAATCGCAAACTGAGACAGATTTCTGGGCATCAATCTGTGTCAGGGATGCGGTCATTATGCGACCGCATAATGCAAATGCGGAACGCAAAAGTGACCTCCTTCATCACATAATGAAACAGATTTCTAAGCTGAAATCAACGTCAAGAATGCGGTCCAAGAATGCGATCGCATTTCTTACATGCGAACCGCAAATCTGACCTTCTGTGTCGCAGAATGTAACAGATTTCTGGGCTGAGGTTCGCATCCAAAATGCGAACCGCATGTTATATTTGTGACAAGAATGCAGTCGCATATTTGACAGGCGTCAGACACGTGTATTATTTAATTGCCAAATTAAAGGGCTAGTATAAAAGGCTCCAAGGTCGGCCAAGAGGGTTATTTCATCCTCATTCCAGACCTCTACAGTGAAATAGATTCCCTATGACCCTTTCTCAAAGAACCCCATGAACCCTAATCAAATTTCTCTCTTCCAAGTTAAAAATTGAGAGTAAAAGCTAGAGATTGAAGAAACTAATAAGAAGCCCTAACTGATTTCTCCTTCTTTCAAGCCCTAATTGGGAGTGAGACCTAGAAATTGAAGAACCAAGGAAGAGGGCTAGATAATCAACATGCAAGACTAAGGGATAAGGAATTGTAATAGTTGCGAAGCTTGGGAACTGGTGCAGTATATACCAAGTATGTAAGACTATACCGTTCTTTCTTTGCACCACTCCAATTATACAATGCAATGAATGTACGAGCCCTCAAAGATACTCTATTCTTAGAAGCTAGGAGTGCTTTTATTTTTTCCCCTTATGGGAAGATTGATATGTTGTTAGCTCTTCGACCTTATGTCGTCATGGAATTATGATTCATGTGAGTCCAGCATGCATTATCTATTTTACTACACCGAGCCACGCTATAGTCGGTCGGGCGATGGCACCTATTGTGAAACTATATAAACACCGAGCCGCGTTATGGTCGGCCGGATAATGGCACTTATTGTGCAACCACAGATCAGTTGAGTATGATAATGATGAGCCCATGGAGGCGTATGTATATGATAACGATAAAGCCCACAGAGGCGTATGTAAATGTATATGATGATGATAAGGCCACAGAGCTTATGTATAAGATGATGATAATGATAATGTATATGTATATGATGATTTTAGAAAGGTTATATGTATATGCATAAGCACGTCGAGCATGTCATGGCTAGTCGCCCTCAGAGGCGTTCAGATGGTACAGGTTATATGTTTCTTATCCTGACTTATATTATTGCTTTTATATTATGTTTTCCCGTCTTACATACTCAGTACCTTATCCGCACTGACGTCCTTTTATTTGTGGACGCTGCATGTCGTGCTGCAGGTCCTGATAGACTGATAGACGGAGCTCCCCCACCGCAGTAGGCTATCTAGTTCAGCAGATATTGGCAAGATTCATCCTTCGGACTTGCTATAGCCTTGGTATGCATTTTGTATAGGCATTTTGGGCATTTCGGGGCCCTGTTCCGACGTAGGTTGCATGATGTATGTTCCAGTAGAGGCTCATAGACAAATGTCAGTTTATGTATAGACAAGTGTTGGGTTATGTACAGACGATAGACAATGAGTTGACATATGTACAGTTGAATTGCCTTGTCGACAAACGTATGTGTTTTGTTGTATGGTTTTGTATTGCAGCCTTGTTGGCCATATTATGTATATAAGTATGTTTATATCATGGTATGATATTTCAGTTCTCTATGATTATTGTTCGAGATTGTATATATATGTCAAGTCTTATAGATAATAAGGAAAGTTAGATGAAGGGTATGCCGGCGCCCGTTGAGTAGGGTTCGGTGCCATGTCGCGGCCCTCTGGTCGGGTCGTGACAGTATGCTCCCCATATGGTGGCCGAGATGAGTGATAGGGTCCATTTGTTCGTGAACGGATTGGAACCACATCTGATAAATGAGTGCATGACAGCATCCTTGATATGGGGCATGGATATTTCCCGTATTCAGGCTTATGCCCAGACATTAGAGGAGCGTAAGTGCCAACAAAGAGCAGACAGGGAGCAAGATAGGGGCCAGCATAAGAGGACGAGGTTTACAGGATATTCTAGTGGCTTCGGAGGTAATGTCAGGCCCCAACCTTTGAGGAGTTTGGCACCATCTGTAACTAGTGCCCCTCCACAGTTTCAGAGGCCTCGATATGATCGACTTACCTATTGGGGTCCAAGTCAGAGTTCGCGGGCATCAGGCTCGCAACATCACAGGGATACCAGTCAGACGAGACCCCTAACACCACATTGTGATCAGTGCGGCAGGGCCCATTCTGGACTATGCCGTCGAGGTTCTGATGCATGTTATTCTTGCGGACAGTCTGGCCATATGATGTGGGATTTTCCTAGCAGAGGAGGTGGTGTTATGGCTCAGCCAACTCGATCTGTGTTTGGTTCTTCCTCATCAATTCGACCTCCAGCACGGGGTTTTCAGCAGCCAGTAGGTCGTGGTAGAGGTAGATGTGCAGTGCCGAGTTCGAGTGGTATTCAGAATCGAATATATGCTCTAGCAGGTCAACAAGATTTTGAGTCAGCTCCGGATGTTTTTATAGGTATATTATCAGTGCTTTCTTATGATGTATATGCGTTGATTGATCCCGGATCTACATTATCATATGTTACACCCCTTGTGGCTGATAAGTTTGGCGTCGAACCTAAATTAATAAGTAAACCATTTGCAGTATCTACTCCAATAGGAGTCTTTGTGGTTGTTGAGAGGGTATATAAAGGTTGCACCGTGACGATTTGTAGTCGTCAAACCTCGGTAGATTTGTTTGAGTTAGAAATGGTAGATTTTGATGTGATAATGGGAATGGACTGGTTGGCTTCATGTTATGCAAATGTTGACTGTCATACAAAGATGGTTAGATTTCAATGTCCTGGCGAACCCATCATTGAATGGAAGGGGAACATTGCTACGCTGAAAGGTAGGTTTATTTCCTATCTTAAGGCAAGGAAGATGATCTCAGAGGGTTACATCTATCATCTCGTTCGTGTGATGGATATGGGGGCGAAGTCACCTACTCTACAATCAATTCCTGTGGTCAGTGAATTTCCAGATGTTTTCCCAGATGAACTCCCAGGTCTTCCTCCTGAAAGGGAGATTGAGTTTGGCATTAATGTGTTGCCTGATACTCACCCGATCTCTATCCCTCCATACAGAATAGCCCCAGCAGAATTGCGAGAGTTGAAGTTACAGCTAAAGGACTTGCTGGATAAGGGCTTTATTAGGCCTAGCACTTCACCTTGGGGTGCGCCTGTATCGTTTGTGCGGAAGAAAGACGAGTTGTTGAGGATGTGTATTAATTATCGACAGTTAAATAAGGTCACTATAAAGAATAAATATCCACTTCCAAGGATTGACGACCTGTTCGACCAACTTCAAGGTACCAAGTATTTTTCCAAGATTGACCTACGTTCAGGGTATTTTCAGGTGAGGGTCAAGGAGAAGGATATTCCAAAAACAGCCTTTTGGACGAGATATGGGCATTTCGAGTTCCTGGTAATGTCGTTCGGGCTAACAAACGCCCCGGCAGCTTTTATGGATCTTATGAATACCGTATTCAGACCCTATCTTGATATGTTCGTGGTAGTATTCATTGATGATATTCTGGTGTATTCTCATTCAGAGACAGAACATACGGGCCACTTGCGGATTGTATTACAGACCCTTCGGGATCGCAAGTTATATGCGAAGCTCTCCAAATGTGAATTCTGGCTGAACTCAGTAGCATTCCTAGGCCATGTGATATCTGACGAAGGTATTAGTGTCGACACTTAGAAGATCGATGCAGTGAAGAGTTGGCCAAGACCCACAACACCGTCAGAAGTTCGCAGTTTTCTAGGGCTAGCAGGATATTATAGAAGGTTTGTGGAGGGGTTTTCCTCTATATCGGCACCATTGACTAAGTTGACATAGAAAGCTACCAAATTCCAATTGTCCGATGCTTGTGAATGTAGTTTCCAGGAGCTAAAGAATCAGTTGATTTCCATGCCAGTGCTTACTCTTCCAGAAGAGACAGAAGGGTATGTGGTCTATTGTGATGCTTCAGGTAGAGGTTTGGGATGCGTATTGATGCAACATGGAAAGGTGATTGCTTACGCATCAAGACAACTGAAGAAGCATGAAAAGAATTATCCAACACATGACTTGGAATTGGCTGCAGTAGTATATGCCTTAAAGATATGGCAGCACTACTTGTATGGTGTCCATGTTGACATCTACATAGATCACAAGAGTTTACAATACATCTTTAGTCAGAAGGAGTTGAATTTGAGACAACGACATTGGCTCGAATTACTGAAAGACTACGACGTTGAGATATTGTGTCATCCCGGCAAAGCCAATGTTATAGCAAACGCCCTCAGCCGTAAGTCAATGGGAAGTTTAGTACACATTGAAGCAGGTAAATGGGGTTTAACTAAAGAGCTTCATCAGCTAGCCAGTATGAGAATTAAATTATTAGACTCTGAGACGGAGGTGTTATTGTACATAATACATCAGAATCATCTCTCGTAGCCTAGGTAAAAGCATGGCAATATGAAGATCCCACCTTGGTACGATTGAGAGAGGGCGTTCAGCAGGGCAAAATTTTAGCTTTTGATATCGGAGAGGATGGAACACTAAGGTGCCAAGGCCGATTATGTGTGCCTAATGTGGCCGGGTTGCGAGAGAAGATTATGAAGGAAATCCATCAATCCCGATATTCTATCCATCCCGGTTCGACAAAGATGTACCGTGATGTCAAAGAGCAGTATTGGTGGGATAGCATGAAGAAGTCTATTTTGCAGAATTTGTAGCCCAGTGTCCCAATTGTCAACAAGTAAAGATAGAACATCAGAAACCCGGTGGATTTCTCCAGAATATAGAAATTCCAACCTGGAAATGGGAGGTGATTAATATGGACTTCATTATTGGATTACCTCGCTCTTACCATAAGTTTGACTCCATCTGGGTGATAGTTGACTGACTCACAAAATGTGCCCATTTTCTGCCAGTTAAGACAACTTACACAGCTGAAGACTATGCGAAGCTGTATATCAAGGAGATTGTTAGACTTCATGGTGTGCCGGTGTCTATTATATCAGACCGAGGAGCTCAATTCACAGCTAACTTTTGGCGATCTTTTCATAAGGGTTTAGGCACACAGGTGAACCTCAGCACGACTTTTCATCCGCAGACTGACGGACAGGCTGAACGCACTATACAGACACTGGAAGATATGCTGCGAGCCTGTGTCCTAGATTTTAAGGGAAATTGGGATGACCATCTCCCACTCATAGAATTTGCCTACAATAATATCTACCACTACAGTATTAAGATGGCCCCATATGAGGCACTATACAGGAGGAGATGTAGATCACTAGTTGGATGGTTCGAAGTCGGTGAGACTGAGTTATACGGGCTAGACTTGATCCACCAAGCAATCGAGAAGGTGAAGGTGATACAGGAACGATTGAAGGCAGCACAAAGCAGGCAAAAGTCTTATTCTGATGTCCGACGTCGTGATTTGGAGTTTAAGGTTGGTGATTGGGTGTTCCTGAGAGTCTCACCAATGAAGGGTGTCATGCGTTTTGGTAAGAAAGGTAAGCTGAGTCCAAGGTATATCGGTCCGTATAAGATCCTTCGACTAATTGGACGTGTGGCTTATGAGTTAGAATTGCCATCCGAATTGGAATTTGTCCATCCGGTATTCCATGTATCTATGTTAAGGAAATGTATCGGAAATCCTTCTCGAGTCGTCCCCATCAAAGATGTACAAGTTACAGAAGATCTAACATATGAAGAAGTACCAGTGGCGATATTAGACCGACAAGTTCGCAAGCTAAGAACAAAGGATGTAGCTTCCATTAAGGTATTATGGAGGGATAAGAATACCAAAGAAATGACATGGGAGGCAGAGGAGGAGATGAAGTCTAAATATCCGTACCTGTTCCAGAATGGAGATAATGAGGGTGCCGATGGAACGCAAGACGCATTAGAAGAAGGAACGTCTCTATGAGGTAAGCGATAAAAGAATTAAGATCGCTTACATGTACATGTCCATAAGTTTGCATACTCTTATAGAACCGTACGTTGTGTTAAATGCTCCACCATGAGAAAAATCCCCGTAGACCCTTACATTCGAGGACGAATGTTCCTAAGGGGGGGAGAGTGTTACAACCCGTTATTTCATATGTTAGATTACACTGTAAAGTAGTCTATATATATAGCCTAAGAACCGGAAAAGAGTCCAAAAAGTCAAGAAAAGAGAAAAGAGCTTCCCAAAGCTGGGTATGCTACCGCAAAGCCCACATGCGAGCCGCATATCTGACGCTGAGACCGCAGACCAAGGCAGATTTCTGGACAAAGATCAGTGACAGAAATGCGGTCATTAGTGCGGTCGCATTTTCAAAATGTGAACCGCATATTATACCTAATGTGTCACAAACTGAAACAGATTTCTGGGCAGAAATTTATGTCAGGAATGCGGTCAGTATGCGATCGCATACTCAAAATGCGAACCGCAAATCAGGCCTCCTGTATCGCAGAATGAGATAGATTTCTGGGCTGGGATTCGCGTCCAAAATGCGAACCGCATGTTGGTTCTGTGATGTGAATGCGATCGCAGACTGGTAGGCGACAGGCACGTGCTTCACTTATTTACTGACCTATAAAAGGGGCATAGACCAGTTATTTCACCATTTTCTGAAACCCAAAACCCAGTAGAACCCCCCTGCAACCCCTTTTCAAGAATCCCACACAAGCCCTAACCAAATTCCCTCTATTTCAAGTTCTAATTGGGGAGAGAAATCTGAAGATTGAAGAATTAAGGGAAAAGCCCTAACTGATTTTCCTCTCTTTCAAGCCCTAATTGAGAGTGAAACCTAGAAGTTGAAGAACCAAGGAAGAGAGCTGAGTTATCCCACATGCAAGGTAAGTTACTACTCCCTTTCATGCATTCTTTCTCTTGGGAATTCTTGGAAACTCGTTTTATGCATATTGGAAGCCGTAGGTTTAAGTCAATCACTGATAACGGACTGGGTTGTGGTTGTTTTGGGCTGATGTTGGGTTGCATGTCTTACTACCATTGTTGTGAAGTTTTAGAGGAAGAAGGGTGTGGAGAAACACCATATAAATCTTGGGCTGTGGTTAGTTATAACTATGACGTTTAGAGGATAACGATAGAATCGTTTCTTTCATTGTAGACTAAGGAATTGTGACTGTGCGAAGCTTGAAATTGGCACAGAGAATACCAGGTATAGACCGTCCCTTTCTTTCTTTTGCACGACTCTAATTGAATACAATGCAATGAATGAGCCCCCAAAGATACTCTACTCTTAGAAGGTAGGAGTGCTTATATTGTTTCCCCTCTTATGGGAGGATTGATGTGTATTATTTCTTCGACCTTACGTCACCATGAAAGTATGATTCATATGATTCTAGCATGCATTATCTATTTTACTACACCGAGCAGCGCTATAGTCGGCCGGGCAGGCACCTATTGTGCAAATATATGATGTGGTGGGATCGGGTTGCGTGCCACAACAGGTGAAATAAGGGTGGATTGATATGGTGAAATAAGTGTAAATTATGATATTGATTCTGATTATATGGTGGGATCGGATTGCACGCTGCAACATATATTCATTTAGTATTGTTGATATTATTATAGTGAAATAAGGGAGGATTGTGTTGTACGGTGGGATCGGGTTGTCCGCAGCAACAGTCTATTTTTCCTTATCGTGTTGTGTTGGCTTCGGTATTTTCATACGAGACTCTAAGGATTGGTATTTCTGGCATTTACTGGTTTTCCTTTGGAGATTGAGTTACTTTCATGTATTAACTGCTTTAATTCGTTCCTGCATTTTCTTTCCTGCCATTATTTTATACTGCGTACAGGTTATTGTAAGTGACTGCCCTTAGCCTCGTCACTACTTCGTCGAGGTTTGGCTCGGCACTTATAAAGTACATAGGGTCGATTGTACTCATACTACACTCTGCACTTCTTGTGCAGATTTTGGAGTCCGTCCCAGCGACGATTCATAGATTGCTGGGGTCGGTTATTGAGTGGACACTTGAGGTGCAGTTGCTCGGCATCCGCAGCCCCTGAAGCCCCCGTCTTCTTTATCTTAGCTGTGTACTTTCCCTCAGACAACTTTATTTTATTTAGACCTTTATTTATACTAATCTAGTAGCTCGTGCACTTGTGACACCAGATTCGGGATTATATTAGATATATCAGTTATTATGGTTTTTTCGTACTTTACCTCGGCTTTATTGCAGTTATTTCAGCTTCTTTGTCATCATTTAATCTGAACTGTTAAGAATGGATAAATTATTCTAACGTTGGCTTGCCTAACAAGTGAAATGTTAGGCCCCATCACGATCCCGAGAGTGGGATTTCCGGATCGTGATACTCGTGCATGTCAGATACTGTACACATCCCTTCTCTTACACCATATGCATCCCTGAACCTTTCGAAGAACCACTCCCACGATGCATCATTCTTCGAATCAACAACTGAATACGTCAGAGGAAATTTTTTGCATGTTTACATTATGAACCACAGTTATCATACCAATGAAGAAGTTATTATTTTTATCAACAAGTATTATAATACCAAATGAATACGATAAACAACAACAAATTTAGTAGTTATATATTGTTACTGATAATTAATTGGAAAATGTTTGAACTTACCAGCTGCATCTTGCGTGCATGTTGTGATTAAAACGCCTCGGTGTGTAGATTTCAAAAAGTTGTTATCAACTAAAACAATAGGCTTGCAATATTTCTAACCCCTAATTGATGCTTACAATGCAACAAAAACGTTACAGGAAGTATCCATCTTCTAATTTATGGAACTTTGCTACAGATTCTGGGTTTGTATGCATCAGCATATAGATGTAGCTATTCCCTCGCATTATTTCAGGTGCTTTCTTCTTCGATCTCCAAGCTTTCATATATATATAATGTTCAAACCATAATCTTTTTTCATGTCACGCATTATGTCTACTGGTGTGTATACTGACTTCGGATTATCGGACTTGCTTGTTATCATACTTCCAATGATACCATAGGTAGCATGATGTTGCTTAGCTAATTTATCCTCAACTGAGCAAGTGTGAACACTATTAAACTTCGTCACTTTTAAGAGTTCTGTGTTGTGCAAGCTTGAGGATTTCAAATACCACAAACAACTTTTGTTCACACATTCAAGGCAAAACCTAATTTCAACATAATAATATGGTATACCATAAGTATAAAACACCCTACTAGTTATATATCAGTAATATAAAATATAATATACAACTAATTTGTATTCTATACATATAATGTGGTATACCACTTAGAAGATGCAAATAAAATAACTCAGTGATATAAACTACAATTGTATTCACTCCATATGTTGTAATATTCTACAAGTAACCACTTCTTTTATTATATTCATAATATTAACTTTATAATTTGGATGTATTCATAACTAGCAATATTCCATTATATATGGGTGTATTCATAATATATGATGCAAAATGTGCATCACTATTCATGTCTAAACCAGCAATATTCCATTTGTATTCAAATTATATATTCAACATAAATATTATTTAATGACTAAGGAGTATTCTTCCCATGTAAAACAATATTCTAAAGTCTAGCATTATTCAAACAAAACACAATAATATTCACATCACATATATTGACGAATATTCACATTGAACATGGAATAAACATCCAACAGAAGAGTACTGCATTTGTGAGGGAAGAGCAGAAAGACTTCCACATACCTCTTGGAATAAGACTTTTTAACCATGAATTGGAATTTCTTGCGTATTGCATAGTGGTTTATCGCAGCATAAAGAGTTTCTTTGTCTTGGTATAATTGTCCTTCAATTTCTTGGTGTAACGGATCGCTTATTATACCTTCAGAAAGTACACCATTATCGTTCTGATAATTTCCATCTCCGATCATCAACATAGTCTCGTCACATACCATTTCGGATATATCTAATCCTAGATAATCTTCACATGAAGTTCCTTTAGGTTTTGCATTGGAGCAACTTAACCCAGTATTCTTCTCCTTCATTGCTATGCATAGCGGAATCTCCGTAAACTCTGGGTTCCTCCTTTACAATTCAAGGTAAAGCCGAAAGCTCATGTCGTTAACCACTTCGATTGATGTACATCCTTCCTTAACCTTGTACTTAATATCAATCAAGTTTGTACCATTGTAAATCCTTATATGCTTTGCAATTGCCTGCACCAATTATCGTATTTGCAACCAAAATGATAGCAACTCCATTAATAGAAAAATTCACATAATTGTCGCTATCCCATATTTCGCCATGTTGAATGATGACTGGTATATCTTCCATTGCAACTGATAAAGTTCTATTGCATTACATAAAACTTGTATGCTGAAAAAAAATAAGAAATATGGTGGAGAAGGGGAATAGGTTTTGATTAGAAGAGAGGTGAATCTTAATATTCTTTACATACACGTTTCGGTAGTCATGGCTACATTGATATTATCACCTAAAATAATGGTAGTTACGATTTTGTATATTAGTTAATGGGATATACGAAGTAATTATTTAAGGATTTCCTATGTAATTTCTTAACTAAGGCATATAGAAAAGAGAGATTCTATAGGTGGGTATACGGTGTTTTTTCCCCTATTTTTATTAACATCTCGTCGATCTACGTACGATTTGATTTACCAGCTTGTTGAGTAACATGGTCTCTTATACTCTATGTTGATCGGACTCTCCAAAAGTGCTGCCGCACCCGGATCCTCCAAAAATACACTAAATTTTTGAAGGATCCGACGCACACCCAACAACATTTTTGAAGAGTCCGAGCAACATAACTTATACTAACATATACCAATTATATGAATTCTGCCTTTGGATGTATGATCGATTCTAAATAAGTGCAATTCGGTATCCTCCCAAAATTGTTGACCATTTTTAGATCAAGTTGATGTATTAGTCACATTTCTCTTTCTCCTTCCGAAGAAAAATGAAAGAACTACATAGCGGTCTCCAATTATCAGAGATATACAATGTTAACCCCGTAGTAAACAGTAAGTGCTACACAAATACAAACAAATCTTTTTAAAATACAATAATCTACAGCAGAGCAAGAGACTTAAATCTGTTATCACTTAACCAACGATGTCGAGTAGTGTTTGTTTCCAGTTTCCACCGTGAAACATCGACGTCAACTAGTTAGCACACTGTGTCTTAAATAGTACATAAAACCACAAGGCATTGTAATACAAAGCAGCTCTATCAAATTGTGGAATTTTGACGAAAAGGAGAAAAACAAGAAGAGTAAACAAAAGAAATATGAAATTCGGTTTCATTATTAAAGCAGAGACAATATGGTTATATGGAGCTCTTCCAAATATAAGCATGTCTGAGTTGGGAAAGACTGGTGAAATTTACACGGACTAAAACAAGTGCACGAGCAGTTGAATGTCTCAAAATTGATGTGAAATCCACACGGACTAAAACAAGTAGACAAGTAGCTGAATGTCTCAAAATTGAATAAACTAGGACATGGCATGCAAAAGGTTTTTGTTTTCATACGCCATATACCGGGTGCCAATGAAAAAATTTCAACATTGTGGAAGTTTCAAAATTGCTAGTCGACCAAATGCTTGGATTCCCACAAATTTGCCAAATTTGAAAACAGAGTCATCCCCCTTGTAGCACTCTGCAACTAAGGCACACCATTCCCAAAAGATATCAGGCTATCAGCCTGGGATTTCTCAATTTCAAAATCTTGGCCTCCCCACTTTCGCATACGCTCATTTGTCTCCTCAACCTACATGTTTAGTTCCTCAGTATAACATTTCAAAGAAAAATAACTTATTTTTGCAACTTATGATAATGACAATTGATTGTTTTAATAGGTTATACATGTCTAAGTTGATTGAAAACTTGGTATAATCTATGTAATTGACTTGTAAATGAATTTTCGACTAATAAACAAGAACTCGAAGTTGACCTACTATAGTTTACAAGTAGTAGATAATAGCTTGCTATAATAGACAACACCATGCATATGCATTATACTAGTTTCTGTCTTGTTAAAATGACAACCTGCTTAAACAAGTGCAACAAACTAGCATGATATTTACAATGATAAAATAAGACAGAAGAATCTAAAAACGAGGATCAAGCAAGAATAAGTAAAATGTTTAGTTATTTTACCCAAGGAAAGAATAGGAGAAGAGATGCTGAAGCAAAACCAACCCCCAAAATTATGAAAGGGAAAAACAATGGATGAACTCAACAAGTACAAGAATGAGCAGGTATTTTTTTCTCATTTTAGATGCATGTGAATACCCTATTTCCTATTACATAAAAACTAGAAGCATGCCCATTGTTCTGTTCAGTTGCTTTATTTTAATAGATTATGCCAAAAAGTACGAATCAAGAAACCAATTTGCAATGTTTCCCTTACCTCCTTGTTCCAGTTTGTCTTATATAGTACAACCAAGAGTAGCACAGTCTGCAAAGATGTCCCAGCTATCATTCCCAGCCAAAGTCCCTGCAAGTTGTTCAGTCAATTCAGGGTAGTGAAGCAATTCAAAGAGAGAAAAACATCCGGAGCGATAACACAAGACATAAAATAAACCGATAATCAAAAAAACTATCCTTGATTTCAACCAAATGGTTATCAGGTATAATAACAACGTAACATAATCTAGCTGTGTCTTTTTGATACTTCTTTCCAAACAAAAAACTGAGTGAAAAAGGCCGGGGAGGCGGGGAGGGATGAAGATTATGTAGCTATGTCAACGTCACAATAGAGTTGCTAAAGAAAACTCAAATACTTGGATTACCTTTGCTCCCAACTTAGCCACATAACCAAGAGTAAATCCTAGTGGGAGTCCAAATATATAATAACATCCCAGATTAATATAAGCCACTAAAGCTTGCCATCCACCTCCAACAGCAACACCTGCAAGAGTACCTCGTGAATTAACATGGTAAGGAGGCACGACAGACTACAGTAAATCAATCTGTCAGAAAATGCAAATCTAGGAAATAGCTAGCGTGAACCAAGCCAATACCTGATATAACAGGCTGAACACTATTAAGAACCATAGTTATTCCAAGAAAGCAAGCAAGATCACCGACAGCTTGTTGCATATCCATGCTGCTTGTAAAGATAATGGCCAAATGCTCTCTAGCTACCAATACAATAACCATACAGAGTAGCCCAATTAGAAATGACTGAAACACTGAGATATAGACAGAGTATTTAGTGGCCCTTGGATGTCCTTTCCCAAGCTCATTTGAGACCCGTACACTGGGGAAAAAGGAAAAGAAGGGAATAAGTTACAAGAAGACTAGCTAGGGGATTAAACTAGAGGTGATACAAGGAATAAAAAAAACAATCTCAGCTGAGAAGTTAAAATCCAGGAAGCCTCCTTCACTTCCTTATTGGCATTTGACAAACTTAAGGCAACTATGATGGATTATCACATTCTACCACGGGTAACATTCTCCTATTACTCAGAGGTCCACGGTGACTGAAAATTACAAAAGCATTTGGCAAGCACTTTAACTGCATTAGGATAATTTTGAATTGTAACATTAAAAAAAAAGACAATTATGACAGGAAGGATATGAGGTACAGTAATTTTCCCCAGATTCCGAGAGCATATACTTGAGCCCCTTCATCGACATGTTTACATATTGACATATATAGGATGCACCTCAACTGCTTCACATGAACATAAAAAATTAAGTGCAGTTCTGAATAATTATCGAGACTTTTTACCTTATGGCAGCATTAATTCCAATGAACAACATGCCTTCATACCCATTCACGTTCATGCTGGAAACAGAAGAATCAATTAGAATAAGAAATGAACTTGAGAATCTCATTCCACAAAGTGGAATCATAATTTTCTGCTAAACATGATGCTGTGGGAGTACTGCGGAAAAGTATTTGTATATCAAACACCAAGCTGGCACGAGGGATAGACAAGACTTAAGCATTTCTGTTAAACTGTTTCATAAACATTTCTGTTAAACTTTCCAATGCCATAGCAGCATAAAGACTAAGGTAAACTCACCAAATAGAAATGGACCCAACTGCGATAACTGCATGGTCGAGATGGCCAACAAGGATGATAATACTCATCATGTACCAAATCTCAAGGCATAGCATAACAGCTGATGCAATGGAGAGCCTCACAAAAGACCATATTTCGTTAAATGCTGCCCATGACAATCCCTTCCACCCATCCTTGCACCATCCAACAACATAAACAAACTGAGCAATTGCCATGGCCCAATTTGTAATGTCAAAGGCTAAGGCAGCACCACTTGTACCCCAGCCAAACGTATAAATAAAGAGCCAAAGGAGTGTAGCATGCACTAGCAAAGAAACAAATCCAATCCAGGCAAGCACATCAACTTTGCTTTGAGCTTGAAGGAATTTGGAGGTTGGAAAATTGATAGAAAGTGAAAACAATTGAGGGATAATTAGTATGGCATAATCCCCAGCAAGCTCAGCAATGTCATATTCTTGGCCCAACAGCTTGAGCACTGGGGTTGCAAATAAATAGATGGGTAAGAGCAAGATAGAAGTTACGAACAGAATTATGATAGAGCGTTGCATGTAAACTCCAAGCATGTGAATTTGCCCTGCACCATAGGCCTGTCCACACAGTGTCTCCAGCGCACTTCCCATTCCCAACTGAAAAAACATCAATATTGGATATTATGAGGATTGTTACTCCACTTATTGATATGCTGACAAATTATTTCTCTCTTATTTTGGTTAAACAAATCAAATCTCTCTGAACTTGAAAACCCATGTTGAACTTCAAAATATACGCATCTAAATATGGGTTCAAGGTGTGAGAGTGGTACTATCTCCCATTGTCTTAGTTTTAGGAAATTCTTTTCATTTTGCAAAAATACCAAAATGTTCAATACAATTTCTTTTTCAGATAACATTCATAACCTTCACGAATTCAAATTTTGAATATAGATGTTATGTTTTCTCTGTAAATTAAGTTTTCAAATTTTATCAATATTCCAATCTACTATCACTAATATAAAATAAAACTCAAAATTAGCATCTCAGTAGTCAACCAAATAGTATCATATAAAATGAGTACTTTCCTAGATATGCAAACAAACGGCATTGCACCTAGTGCTTTTCTGAAGCAATGGGTCGGTTCTCTTAACATATACAACCGCATACACTGTTAGAAAATAGGAAATGGAGTTGAAGAAGAAAGGCTTAGACGTGATAATATTGTCCTTAAAGATATATTTATCCGTGTACTCTATTAAGAATGTTAGAAAAATAGGAACATAATTGAAGAAGAAAAGAACAGCTGCCCGCCCATATACACTTTAGAGGATTACAAGAAATTCCCTTCACGATTCAATGATGCCACAGTACACTGCAAATTCACCTATGGGGTCCTTATATTTATAATACTTTAGAGATAACTTCTCAGAAAAGGTCATTCTCTACTTAAGACCCCCAAATATTACAAATTAACTCAACATACACACATATATAGCAATCACTACTAGAAATCCGGTAAAATCCGACCAAGACGTAACGTTGGTCGGTCAACAAAAGCGACCAAAAGATCGTCCAAAGCGGACGGAAACTACCAAAAAAATATTTTATATTTTTTTTAAATTACATACCTGACAGAAATCGGTCGGTATATAGGTCAAACATTTGACCGCAATGGTCAAACTTGCTTAGTCAAAGCACTTTTTTGATTACCGACTAATATCGGTTGGTTAGGTGAATCCACATTTTTAAATTTTAATAATTATATTATTATTTAAAATATTTTATAAAATTTATAGTTGAAGTTACCAACCAAAGTCGGCCGGTTATTACAGGAGAGTTAATAGACCAACTTTGGTCGGTAGCTGTAATTTCTGAAAAATAACCGACTTTTCAATCGGTTCATAGGTCAAACATGGTCAAACTTTTAAATCACATTAAAATTTACTATCTAAATAATATAAATAAAATCCACTAACACTTTATTTTGTAATACAAATAATGAATGCACTAACATATATTATAACAAGCTATATATAGTTAACGTAGTACAACGAAGTGTGTGTATATATATAGGTATAGCTGCATCTAAGAATGCGAAGCGCTAGGGCTACAAGGTCGGGTTTTTTGGTGATAGACTTGTGAAGAAGCAATAATCTAATTAGTATATATAATTGATCATCATCAAATATATCTTTTTGTAAATTGATTCATCGACTTATAACTTATTTAGATGCATCTACGAATATTAAAAACAAAACGTCTGGACCTACATTGATTAATTAACACAAATTAAATAGACGAAAGAAGCTATTAACATTAAGTAACCAAGTTAATATAACAATCGACTAAACTCATTTAAAATAAAATAATATTGGTTGCTTGATCAAGTTTTCGTGCGTAGTAATGTATGTGATTGATCATCAATTACAATATAATGTATGTGTTTGTGTGTGTAAAATTACTCATATACTTAATTATAACTTAAAAAATTAACTTAGATAGATGAATACAAAAGGTAAAACGTCTTGACCGATATTTATTAATCTATGTGATTTGTAATTAGTTATAAAACGAATGAATTAAAAGACAAAACGTGGAATTTGAATAGAATAAACATCTCATATATATACCTTTATTTGTTTATTATGATTGATTAATTATATATATGTGTGAATAAAATATATGCTTATAGTTTATTAAAAGTAATTAGTTAATATAAGTATTTATAAAGATTATGCTTATAGTTTATAATTATTTATATATATGTATGTATATATATATATATATATATATATATATATATATGTGTGTGTGTGTGTGAATAAAATAAATGCTTCTAGTTTATAATTATTTTTTAAATTTTACAATTTTTTAAGAAATAATAACTCAAAAAAATTAATTTAGGTTTTTTAAAGATAACCGACCGAAGTCGGTCGGTTAACTGTGGTCAAACACAGTCAATGGTCACCTAAGTGTACCGACCGACTTTACTGACAGAAGTGTCGGTACCTTCAATTTCAAATCTGAAATACAGGGTTTCCCAATTTCTCTTCTTTTCTTCTCAAAATTTTCTAACTCTCACTCTCTTCTCCCTCACACCTACAGCCCCCCTTTCCGCCACTCCTTCCTTAAGTGTCATAATTTACTTTTATAAGATCTTTTATATACTAATTTAATTTAAAATAATATAGGGTCCCTATAAAAGTACCATGGAGGACTTCATTCGTAGTGAGCTAGCTGGTGAATCGGGGAAGCCAACCAACCTTTGGACGAGGATGTTGAAAGAATATGGTTGGAGGTTGTTGCCGGTCCGAAAAATAGGAAGGTAATACGGGCTTCCTGAGAAAAAATTCCATCGCTACAGCTGTAGAATGCAAGGAATATGGACTCATAGGGCGAGGCACTTAATAGGGAGAGCCTCTTGGCTATGCAGGAGACAGTGACAAGGCTTACATCCGAGCTAGAAGCGGCCAAGAAAAGAGAAAGGCTTAGAAATGCTCAATTCTTTGTTATGCAAGCTCAGATCAGAACTCTCCTTTCTACTGGAGCTTTTCCATTTGCCCCAGTCTCGTGAGTCATCGCCAAAGACTCGACCTCCACGTGATCGTTCCTCCCGTCTTCCTCGTGATTGTCCTGCCCGTCCTCCACGTGATTGTTCTTCCCGTCCTCCACAAGACCGTTTTTACCATCTTGTAGATGAAAGATCATCAGATAGTGGTGATGCTATAGATAACACCCATTGACCAATACTTTGATATACTTTGAACTAGACTAATAGAACTTGTTTTGAATTAGAATGAATATTTTTGAACTTATTGTTATTACTTAGTTTTTGATTGGTTTTGAATTGTGATGTTTAATTGAACTTGTTAGTTTTTAAGTATTAATTGGATGTTTGGTTGGATTTGTGGTGAATTAGGGGTTGTTTGTGGTGAATTGGGGGTTATTTGATGTGAATTGGAGGTATTAGTATGATGTTTTTATTTGGCCGGTGGTGTAACTACCAAAACAGGAATTTTCTGCCAAAATTATTCTCAGAAAACCAACCGACCTTGGTCGGTATTTAAAAAAAAATTAAATTGCAAAATACCGACTAATGTTGGTCGATAATGCACATTGAATTCCTAGAAATTCAACATTACCAACCAACTTTGGTCGGTAAGTTGGTTGCCATGTCCAGATTACCGACCAACGTTGGTTGGTATTGTTAAATGTTAATTATTTAAAAAAAATATACATTCTCTAATATCGACTAACGTTGGTCGGTAATTAAAATATTATATGATTAATTTATTTTTCTTTACCGACCAACTTTGGTCGGTAACCAAAATTATCAAATTTAGCACACCCACCAACGTTGGTCGGTAAAATTAAATTATTAAAATAATATTCCTACCAATATTGGTCGGTTAGTCAATTAAATTGTTAGATGTTCGTGTAGAGCATTCCAACCGAAGTTGGTCGGTAATTTCTGACCGACTTTGGTCGGTATGCTCTACCGACCTTTAAATTACCGGCCACACGTAAATGGTCGCGTTTTGGACGGTTATTGGTCATTATCGACCGAATTTGGTCGGTTTTTTCGGACAGTTTTAAGCGGATTTTTAGTAGTAAATGTCAGAGCAAAAGGCAGTAGGTTCAAATGAATTACTGCTTATAGACTACTAAGCACCTAAGATGTGCTCTATGTTAAATTCAAGGAAAAACACTACTGCACGATCAATATCAACATTTATATTTTTACATGTACTGTTACACATGGAAATTAAGAAGGGAAGAGAGAGCTGACCATGAAGCCGAAAGAGAAGGTACCAATGACAGACTGAGCAATGGAGATAGCAGAAAGCTCAATATCTCCTAGATGTCCAACAAATATATTAGTAAGAGAGTTCACACCATACTGACAGATTATGTTGAGGGCTATAGGACCTCCTATCCTCCACAGCTTAACACTCTCAATGCAGAAAATAGCCCACCATATTTTTAGACTTCTGGCAGGCCGGTAGTCACCGTCGGCGCCGATGAGTAGGTGGTCGTCACCGGAGAAACCGTTGAGCAACGGCGTCTCCATGACTGTGTGTGAATGAGCAGAGAGAGGGACAGGTGTTGGCTCACTCCACAATCGTGGAAAGTAGTTATGTCTCCGCTATAACCTGAGTTTGTTTGTTTCCGTCTGTAGCCGTAACAGAAAATCAGCTATTCTTTAATACTAGCAACTGTAACAAAGACAAAGGGTAGGTACGGATAGTTAAAAAAAAAAATTAGAAAAAAAAGACAAAGGTTTGGTTTGGGAAAATATCAAAGGCAAGATATACTCTATACGAGATACTTTCCTTTTTAGTTTGATTCAAAATAAATAATATATTTTTAAATTTATAAATAATTCAACTTTAAACTTTTCGTTTAATCCATTTTATCTTTAATAAGTATTTTTTTATAACCACCAAATATCATGACCTCGCAAAACTTTTAAAATTATAAATTTCAAAAATCTTTCTTTTTCTTTTCTTAAATTCTGTGCTGAATCAAATTAACTCATCTAAATTGAAACTAAAGGGTAAAAGTTTTCTAGATTAAGTGGGCAGCTGAGCACCCTTGATAGTCGTTCTATTACAACCTATTTTGTTGTTTATATATCAGGGTGTTTCGATTAGTTTAGATACTTTTTAACTATTTTATCGAGTATTTTCTATTTTTAATGAGTAAAAAATAAATAACTTTTTTCATTAAAATTTAAGTAAATAAAAGAATTATTTTTGTTGCTTATGTAGATTCGAATCTTAATCTCGTCGTCGACTACTAGTCATATACTTGAGTGCATTTTATTACTAAGTTTTGTAATACTATGATAGCTTATTGATGAAATTACTATGTTATATTTTAAATGCGTAAGTTCTCATTAGACAATTGATTTCTCCTTTACCCACCCTACCATGGCATCCACATTCACGTGAAAATACTTTATTTTATACAACATTGATAAGTTTTCAAAATTTAATTCTATTAGCTTATTAAATTATACTTTTCATGTGATTTCTCTATTTAAATTAATTTTTAATTTTTATTTTAGTAATTTCTTTCTTTTATTACTTATATAATGCACACGTCAAACTAGTATTTGCAACCTATCTGGGGTACCACAAGTGTATATTGTGATCATTGGATGGATAGATTCTTTTATTTTTAATTACAAATTTAAGTTTAGAGAATGAAGAAAGTCATAATTAGAAACGTTTTGTTCTTGATTGAAAATTCTATGAGTAATATGAATTTGGAATAATTCAACAATGAATTTTAAATATCTGTTTTGAATATTACATGCATAATCCTTTTCTCGGTTTAATTTATGTGTCTCACTTTACTTTTTAGTCTATCTTAAAAAAAATATTGCATTATTATATTTAGTTAATGTATAATTAAAAAGTTTTCATTTTATCTTTACTGACACCCTATTTCAGGAATAATATGATATTGTAAAATCACATTTAATATGTTATATACATCTTTAATTTAAGATATAAGATTCATAATCGTATTTATTTTCTTAAACTTTGTGTTCTATCTAACTAATACATAAAAAATTATTTCCTTCATCTACATAAATCTCGATGAATAAATTTATCTAATATTTGTATTTGTGGGAGATGACATACACCGGACACCATAGTCACAAAAAAGTTGAATGGGGTGAGAGCAAAGTAGGCACCGAAAAGAATGGTGCAGTGGGTAGGTAGAAACAAAGGACTTCAATCAACCACGTAGTTTTGCTGAAATAGAGCAAAACAAAGTTGTCTTTTCTTCCTGGTCGCACTACCATTGTTTCTCTGCGAAATAAATATGAAAAGAAGAAAAAGATAATTAAACGACGTAATTAATGTCGCAAACATGACTTGTATCGTTACGGAGATTTACCCGCAAAAAAGATACAATTTAATTTATCACGAGTTTATAGCTATGTGAATTAATTTGACCTGATTAATAAAATAACTAAGAATAAAAAAAGTAAAATAAAGATAATTAAAGAAATAATAAGCCTAGACTTCAAATTAATCCTACCAAAATTAAGAGTAATTGAAAAATCTTAATATCGATCGCATAAAGTTTAGAAGAATGAGAGAAAAAATATTAGCTTTTTTGATTCAAGTATTTCGTGTTCCATTTATGAATACAAATGTTGTTATTCATTGTTAAATATGAGGAGACAAGATCATCAAATTACGCCCTCTTAAAGATGAATAAAATCATTCTTGATGGCTGCATAACGTTTGTGAAAATTTTTTATGGATTTTCTGTAACGACTGTTCCTTTAATGCTGCCTTCTCCAATTGTTACCTTACTTTAAAATTTCTTCCCACAACCTTTATGCCCTCGGAACTTACACAATACCGGTCACATGTCTGTGTTCGGCATCAGCTATCTGCTGACTCATCTCCATCCTATCATTACTGTCACAAACCTGCTTGAGAAACATACACATGTAAGCTAGAAGTTTTACCCATTACAGATAGTCCTCCTACTTTCTGGTGACTCAACTTGATGTGACCGTAAAAGTAGATAAGACCTTCTCTTTTCTTGGCGGGAAAGTTCTTGAATGACTTCTGACACTTGAAATAACGCACATCTCTTTGCATTTAATGAGCTAAACATGTGTTTTCCCATGATTCGCCGAACAGTTTTACCAGTTATCTAGGAAATGATGACTTTATATTGAACCGCTTATAAACTTTCACCTTTTTCACCAATTTTATCTTTCACTTTCTCACATTTCTTTATAAATTTCTCTAAACTTTCTCCAATTATTCGAAATCTTCGAGTTTAAACAATTAATTTCCCCATTTTTACCACATTGTCTTCTGGTATTTCTTCTTCCGGAAACTCATCTTCTGCCACCAAACACCATAATCTAGTCGGAAATTTCTGACTGTTTCAGTCACAAATTTCAAAAAATAATATTTATTGTATTTTTTAAAATTCTTTCGACTACGTTTCCGACAACATTAGTAGCAATGTTTGGCGCAAAAATCAGAGAAATAAATTCCTACCGATTCGGTCTTGAAATTAAAAGGCAAACTTTTTTGGTTTGACCATTTGCGACCGAAATGGACGCAAATTATTTTAAAAAAATAGTCAATTTTTTTAAGTTTGCGACCGAAACAGTCACTAGTATTGCGATCGAAACAGTCAAAAATAAAAGTCAAACTTTTCAGATTTGACCATTTGCGGCCGAAATGGACGCAGATTTTTTTTTTAAAATTAGTTAATTTTTTTTAAAGTTGCGACCGAAACAGTCGCTAATATTATGACCGAATCGGTCGAATTTCTTTTAAAACTAAACCCCTTCCCCCATTCTTTCTTTCTTTTCCTTTCTTTCTTTCTTCTCTTTTCTTCCTCCATTCAGACCCCCATCCCCCCCAGCCGCCGACTGCCGCTACTTGTCGAAAAAGGTACGCCTCACTCTCTCTCTCTCTCTCTCTCTCTCTCTCTCTCTCTCTCACTCTCCCCTAACCGTATCCCCTTCCCCAACCCTCCTTTTTTGCTCTCCCTCCCTTGTCTGCCCCCTTCC
>MCJB01048937.1:26544-43854 GCA_002018475.1 Nicotiana obtusifolia
CCTACGTTTTTCACCTCTCCCCCTAACTGTCCCCACCCCCCTTCCCTCACCCCTTCATTCTACCTTCCCCTGTCCCATACCCCTTCCCTTTTAATATTTTTTATTGTTTTATAATGTTACTTTTAAATTGATGATTTGTGTATTATTTTAGATACTTTAGTTAATTCCCCAAGTTGTTTGTAATGACCCGACCGATCATTTGGGGAATTAGCATTCTGTTCGGTGGCTTAAGGTCTTGAGCAGCTTCGTATTATGTGTTATGACTTGCGTGTGTGGTCGAGAATGGTTTTCAGATGATTTAGAATTAGTTGGAAGAATGAATTTCATGATTGAAGCTTTAAGTTGAAAGTATTGACAAAGTTTGACTTTTGTATATTTAACCCCAAAATTGAGTTTTGATGGTTCCGTTAGGTCCGGATGGTGATTTTGGACTTAGACGTATGCCTGAATTTATATTTAGATATTCCTAGAAGTTTTGGGCACTAATTGGCAAAAATTAGAAATTTGAAGGTTTGAAGTTCTCATAAGTTTGACCTAGAGTTGACTTTGATGATATCAGGTTCGAATTTTGGTTACAGGAATTGAAATAGCTTCGTTATGTCATTTGGGACTTGCGTGCAAAATTTAAATTCATTCCGGATTGATTTGATATGTTTTGGACGAGTTTTGGAAGTTGAACGATTTGTAGTTCGATTCGAGGTACGATTCGTAGTTTCGACTTTGTTTGATGTGATTTGAGGCCTATAGTAGATCCGTGTTATGTTACAGGAGTGGTGGTATATTCGGACGGGGTCCCGAGTGGCTCGGATGAGTTTCGGATGAGGTTCCGATTATTTTGGACCATTTTGGTTAATGTTGGTTGGTAGAGGTTCTGGTGTGTCCGCATCTGCGGAGGGCTGGTCGCAGATACGACACTTTGGTCGCAGAAGCGAACCATGACTGAATGGGGGAAGCCCGCACAAGCGGAATGCTGGGTGCATCTCCGCGTCCACAAAAGTGGAATTATGGATCGCAGAAGCGAAGGCAGCCCAAAAGCGTAAGTTTTGTTCACACCTGCGTTTACGTAGAAGCGAAGCTTTTTCCGCAGGTCCGAGGGGTCGGCTATTGAGTGGAATTGACGGTGCAGATGCGGCTACTATTCTGCAGGTGCGATCCGTGGGCAGAATGTTAAGAGACGAGGATTGGTCATTTTCATCATTTTTTTGAGTTGGAAGCCTCGGGTTTGGCCGATTATGGAGCGGTTCTTCACGTGTTTGTTTGGGGTAAGTGTTCTATATCCAAAATTGATTATATTTCATGATTCTATAATTATTTTCATCATTAAAATAGTGAATCGAATGAAAAAAAACTAGAAATTTTGTAAAATCTTTCAAAATATAAAATAAGGATTTGAAGGGAGATTCGATATCGGAATTTGATAATTTTTGTACGGTTGGACTCGTCAGAATGGATGTTCAGGTTTTGTGAATTTTTATCTGGTTCCGAGGTGCGGGCTCGAGGTTGAATTTTGGGTTGACTTTTTAGTTTTAATTAAAAACCAAAGCTTTGCTATTCGGAATTGTCTCCTATGAGTTTTATTTATGTTATGAAGTTATTTTGGCTTGATTTGAGCCGTCCTGAGGTTGTTTCACTCGAGAAGGTCATTTTTAGAGTATCGGTCGAGCTTCATTGGGGTAAGTATCTTACCTAACTTTGTTTGGGGGAACTACCCCCTCAGGATTTGAGTCGTTTGTGTTATTTGTGTAATATAAAAGCCGTTTAAGCGAGGTGACGAGTACATACTCGACCTCTCAGAGATGCAGGACAAGGTTTGGAGGAAAACAAGGAAGATGCCCCCCACACATAGCACAACTGCTATAACAAACAGGAACATAGGCTTGCAGCAACTCCATGACCTCTATACAGCCTTTTGGACAGCTATTCAGGGACTCTATAGAAGTATAGACAACAAAAAACACCAACCTGAACAATCAGATGTGGCCAGCAGCACCAGAGAAGGGATGGCAGGAATAACACTCAGCTCACAGGAGGCTCAACTGCAGCAATCTCAACCAATATTGAAAGATTTTGTAGAAGCACTGACATTAGGAGGCAACCTGAGCAGCTAAAGGAGACCAGAAATATTAGAGGCAGCAATGAGTTTTACAAAGAGGTTAGCAGTATCAACAAAAGACCAGTGAGAAACCTTGAGCAGCAATCTGGTGGCATCAGCAGCAGCTTCATAAAAGCATGTCAAGAAAAGGCACACTTTTTGAGCAAAGCAAGGAAAAGAAATATGCAACATAGATCAAACAGCAAAGATACACTAGCTGTTTTTCTGATGATTAGCAGGAATGAGGAGTTGAAGCACAGAAAAATCAGAAAACCAACAGCACAACAGTGCCAGCAGCACCAGCACACCAGTCGACTGCAATCACTCCCTCTGAGGCTAGCAGGAACTGGGAAGTGCAACACAGGAAAAATCAGGAAAGTAATAACACAGCAGGGCCAGCAGCACCAGCAACTCATTTGTCTACTGGAACAGACAAACAGTAAAGAAGGAAACTACAGGAGTGACAGAAGCAATGTAAACAGAATCAATGGCCATCAATGCAATAGAAGTAGCAAAAACTCCGGCAAGTATTGTCTGGCCAGACCACAGGAGCAGCAACAAACTATGGAAACAATGTCCTTCACCATTAGTACCAACATCAACAATAAGTGCAAAAATCATAACAGTAACAATGGCAACATCAGTGGCACCATCAGCAACAGCAGAACCATCATCAGATGCAACTGTCCATATAGGTTCAGGTTATTGGCGCAATTGTGTTGTGTGATATTAGCACCTCTACTGCTCAGTCTAATGCAATTGCATCAATCACCATGTTCCTTTAACAGCAGTACTTCTCATTGGATCACCAAAATCTCCAAACATAAACACTCCAACATCCCAGGCATTTCTCATTGGATCAACACTGGATCAACATTACTTTGTAGTACCAGGAGCAACAGGAATATCAGCAGTAGCACTATCAGCAAAGGCAGCAGCAGTGCAAACAACATCACTTCTGACATTCAATCATCAAGCCACATTCTCATCAGGATTCACTTTAATATAAATGCAGCAACAAACAGACAACCCAAACATTCCACACTGGTAACCAATACTCTCAGCATCCTCATCACTTTCAGAACCAGTAGCTCATGCACCAGCAGACATCACAAGGACATCATTAGCAGCAGAGGAAGCAGCAAAACAGTATTCTCAGCACCAATCCCAGCAGTGCTTGCAACAGCAACCAGCAACATCATAGCACACAGAAGCACCTTCAAAGAAACAGCAGAAGTAACGGCATCAAGCAGCTACATCAACAATAAACTCAACTGCAACAACAGAAATACAAACAGTAGAGTCAATAACAAGTACCAGCAACAACAGCATGAAGAGCAGAAAGTTAACTCGCCAAGTCAGCACCACTACAAAGGAAGCACAATGCTCAGAGATACAAGGCACAACAACAGTCAGAGAGACAGTAGCAGATTGCACAAGCAGCAGGACATATTCAACCAGATTCTCACTTTCATCAGAGAATGCCACTGCCACTCCTTTACTAAACGGCTTACTTTTGATAAATATCTTCAACTGTGTCAAAACAAAGGGGAACAACACTCTTCCATGCCATATGACATACTTCTCATAGAATTCCAACCTTTTGCCAAAAGTAGTTTCAATGGGACAAGAAATCATCTTTTCATTCAATTAGTAGAATTAGGAATATATGTATTTTGTACAGTCGACCTAGATTTACTTCTCATTGCTTTTATACATATGACTATCTATCGATATTATAAGATAGATATTCATTACATCACTATAGGTCTTATGCGCCCTAGACACTTAGGTACATTTGATCACCAAATGTGGATGATCAAACACACACATTATCTAACCACCTATTATCACCTAGGTACCTCTAGTCAATACTTTAGAAAGACAAGGTACATGTACTTTTTTGGGAAGGTAAGGTTCATGTCCCCCTCCGTTCCTATTTATTTTGCTAATTAATAAAAATCATATTTACCAAAAAGAAAAAGAGAGTACATACTCGGGCTTATATGTGGAAATTCTATCGGTTTAAACTCTTAGGCATCCTTTATGTATTTATTGAAATTGTTAGCACATGTTATATCTTTTATTCGTCATGTTTACCATTACCTGGCTTATTTGAAGTTGTCGTTACATGTCACATTCTTTACTTGCCGAACTTGCTCTTATATGCTTTATTTGGAGTTGTTACCACTTTTACCATTACGTGATTTCTTTATTTGTTGAGTTGTCATCTCATGGAGATATTTTCACTAATGAGTGTATCCTTGACAATTAATTTGAATTGAAGTTATCGAGAGGCATAAATCTATTTTACTTGAAGTGGTGTTTAAAAGAGGTGTGGTTCCTTGCTGAGTTACTTTTCCGTTCATGTTGTTGTTATTGAGATTCTATACTTGTTGTGTTGAGCCGTGGGCTATCTGTTGTGAAATTATTGACATCGTTGAATCTTTGGAAAGGTTGTGGCCTACGAGTACTTGTGATACAAGTTGATTATGTTGTGTTGTTGTGACGATAGTACATGTGAATTGTTGTGTGATTGCGTTGTTGCTATGCGGAGTATAAGGGTGGCATTTCACCATTATTGTTATACGGGTCATAAGGGTGGCATCTCACTGTTGTTGAACGGAATGATATGGGTGGCTATTGTGTTATTGTTCGGGCGGAGTGATAAGGGTGTCTATTATACGGAGTGATACAGGTGGCTATAGGAGAGATTAGGGTAGCTAATGATATTGTCAGGGCGGATTGATAAGGGTGGCTATTACACGAAGTGATACGAGTGGCTATAAGAGAGATAACAGTGGCTAATGATATTGTCAGGGCAGAGTGACACGGGTGGTAATCGGAGAGATAAGGGTGGCAAATGTCAGGGATGATGTGTGTCGGTTTAGAGACATTATGGTGGTGAATTTCGTGTGATGGTGTAATTTTCCTTGTATTTGACATACACCTTGCCTGACTTGTTTTGTGTTTTCTATGAGCTATTCGATGTCCTTGATATTAATTGTTGACTTGGGCTGCAGTAATACACTTGCGCAAGCATACACTGTAGCGTGCCACTTATACTAGCTCGTGAGTACGAAACTTGATATTTATTGATTTGCCCATGTATTCTTGAACTATCCGTTTTCATGTTGCTATTGAGCCTGTGATTATGATGAGCAATTTGTGATTTGTGAGCCTGTGATTATGCCGAGCAGTTTGTGATTGTGAGCTTGTGACCATGCTGGGCGGATTATGATTGTGAGCTTGTGACTATGCCGGGCAGATAGTGATTTTGGCACGTGAGTTGTCTTTGCGGTTGTAATTTGAGATGTGGGCATGAGGTGCCGTGAGTATATGAGGGTGGGTTGAGACCCTGGGCTTGTGACTATGACATGAGATATCACGGAGGTATTTCTTTGTGAAACTTGTGAAACACAACTTGATTAGTTGGTTGTCTTTTATGTTCCTTACTTGTTTTGGATGATATTTATGGTGTTCTTATTGCTTTATTGTTTATATCACTTGTTGATTCTTGTTGCCATTTACTGATTTCTGCTTTCCATTATTAGCTTTATACTTCTTTACTGCACAAGTTATTTTGTCTAGTGAGTGTCTTGACCTGTACCTCGTTACTACTCCACCGAGGTTAGTCTTGATACATACTGGGTGCCGACCGTGGTGTACCCATACTGCACTTCTGCATATTTTTGTACAGAGCCAGGTATTGGAGATATCAGACCCGATAGAGTTAGCTTGTTGATCGCGAAAATTCAAGGTAGAGCTGCTTGGTCATCGCAGTCCCTTGGAGTTCTTCCTTCTTTGTACTGTCAACTTATATTTTAACAGTATTGTATTTCGATCCTTGAGATTATTCCATGTATTTAACTAGAGTTCATGACTCTGTATTACCAGTATTAGGAAGTTATTATGATTATTGCCGCGTAGGCTTATTCTGCTTTTGTCTCGGCACTTATATTAAACTATGTTTTAAGTTATCATTGTTAAAAATTGGCTTAATCATAGTTAGTAATCTACTTACCTTGTCTTAGAGATTAGGTGCCATCATGACATCCTACAGAGGGAAGTTGGGGTCGTGACAAGTTAGTATCAGAGCCTAGGTTCATAGATTTTATGAGTCACGAGCAAGTTTAGTAGAGTTTTGCGAATCAGTACAGAGACGTCTGTACTTATCTTCGAGAGGCTACAGAACTATTAGGAAAAAAATCTCCACTTCTTTCATTCTTATCATGCGGATTTGTTGATTTCGAAGTTTGAACTTTTATATCTCTATTCTCTCATAGATGGCAAGGACGCACACTACTAGATCAGCTGGGCAGACACATGCGGCCCCTGGTAGAGCCACGAGAGGCTGGGGCCTAGGAGAAGCACGCGCCGCAGTTTAAGCACATGTCAGAGCAGCAGTTAAGGAGCCGCCAGTAGCTCCGATTGGGGGACAGGCGCCGGAGTCGCTTGTTGTTACCTTCGAACTTCATGAGACTTTAGCACAGTTCCTGAGCATGTTTGGTACATTGGCTTAGACGGGATTGATCTCTGTTTCACCAGCTACTTCGCAGATTGGGGGAGGAGATCAGACTCTCACCGCCCGTACTCTAGAGCAGCAGGCTCACATTGGTCAGGTTTTGGGTATGGTTCCGATACAACCTATTATTTCGGTTCGGCCTGAGGTCAGGCAAGGGGCATCAGAGGAGGAGCAAAAGAGGCTTGAGAGGTTCAAGAGGTATAGTCCACGTATTTTCAGTGGCATAGCTACCGAGGATGCACAAGAATTTCTAGAGAAGTGCCACTATGTTCTCCACACCATGGGTATTGTGGAGGTGAGCGGAGTTTCTTTTACTATATTTTAGTTGTCGGGAGCAGCGTATCAGTGATGGCAGGTTTATGAGGAGGGTAGACCAGCCGATGCAGCATCACCCATTTGGGCTCAATTTTCAGAGATGTTCTTGAGGGAGTTTGTTCCCCAAACCCTCGGGGATGCATGGCATGCAGAGTTTGAGCAGCTATATCAGGGCACCATGATGATGTCAGAGTATGCCATCAAGTTCAGTGAGTTAGCCCGTCTTGCACCTACTTTGGTTCCTACAATTAGAGAGCGGGTCCGCAGGGGGCTCGATTATGATCTTAGATTCTGCATGCCTCGGGAGTTGCAAACTGATACATTTTAGCAGGTGGTGGAGATTGCCAGGATGTTAGAGCGTGTTCGGGGTGCGGAAAGGGGGGCTAAGAAGACCAAGAGGTATCAGAGTTCTGGAGGGTTCAGCGGATTTTACTCTTCAGCTATGACCCATCATGGCGGAGGCTCGGGAAGTCATCTAGTCCAGTCCGCACTTCAGACTACTCGTGGTGCTCCGGTTAGTTCTTTTAGTGCACCACCCTCACGAGGTTCCTACAACGGTTATTCCAGTTATTCGGCACAAACTCAGTATGAGCAGCCATGCCCGCAGAGGGGCTATTATGAGTGTGGTGATCCTAGGCACATCATGAGAGATTATCCCAGACTTGGGAGAGGCAGATTTCAACAAAGCACTCAAGCTACGGGCTCCATTCCAGTTGCTACTCCACCTGCACAGACAGCTAGGAGTGGAAGACACGCGGGTAGAGGCCAAAAGTCGCCATAGAGGGGGAGGCCTGGCTCGTTGATATGCTTTCTATGGTATGGCTAAGGCTGCTGCACCAGATGGTGTCGTTACAGGTATGATTCGATTTGTTATAAAGGAGCACTATCCTTATCTTGATTCGGTTCTCCTTATCGAGGTGAGTCCTCCTATCATGCTTCACATGTGGGTGAGTTTCGTGATTTTGTACTCTACTTATGTGTTTACCCCTATTGGGAGATTCTATGGTGGTAGCCTGTGTCTATCATTTTGTTTTGTTCACCATTGAGAGTTATGAGGCTAGAAGTGATCTTTCTCATACTCACTTCGGTAGGTTTTGATGTGATTTCTTAGATGGTTTGGTTACAATTGGTGATTTAGATGCTCTACCGGTATGGGGAGTTCGTTGCATGTTGTGATTTTGTTTTGCAGAATTGAGTTAGTGGAAGTTTTCGGTTGGTACGATGTGTATTTTACTTGTAATTCAGAGTTGAGAGTGAGACCCTCGCGTCTTCATGTGATTTAATATGTTTGAACCGGGCTACGTGCCGTGATGGAGTTATATTAGGATGAGATCCTTGTGATTAGTTCATATGTTTTGATTCTCCCTTGTGGAATTGATTCGTAGTATGGTACTGATTGGGAGTTGCGCCTGTCGGGCTTGTTTGGTAGTTCTCTCAATGTTTCTCTTTGCATATTTAGTCATATTCGCATTGTGCTTTTTGGGTTTTAGCTTACGAGGTGTGTGCCAAGGTGGCGTTAGATGTGACTTGTTGATTCAGGTGAATGGTTATGAGGTCTTCATGTTTCTTGCATCATTGTTAGTGTTGTGAAGGTTCGGAACAGGGTTCTAGCTGATATGAGGTTAATTGCCGGTGTTGGGTTTGATTATGGGCAGCTATTGTGAGTTGTTATATAATGCAATATTAAACGCGGAAACAAGAAAAGAAAAGATAGAAGCAAGACGCTTTATGAATTATCAAGACTACACGTAGGAACTAGTCTACTTACCTTCTTGATGAAATCAAGGAGTACCTATGTTATACGAACGATCCTCAAGATAACAATGATCTTGCAAATTGTTCGATCAAACAAAGAAACAAGTTTAATTTTGAATCACACCAAAATTGGACAAGTTAATTCACACGCTTTTGGGAGCAATTGTGCTGCCATTTTTTGATTGAAAATAATGTCAAATAGGTGTCAAAATAATGAAGTGTTTAGGCTTATATAGGATGAGCCTTTACCTAACTCAAATAGAAAAAGAATAACTAGTAACCTAAATCAACTAGGAAACAACTAATTAACAAAAAGGCCACAATTTGGCTAAGTTTAAGAAATAGTCACGCAGGACTCCAAAACAAGTAAGAATTAATGTCTTCCATAACTACACAATAATACACGCCAAACGCAAACATCACACGCCAAACGCTTGGATCTTCTTCACCATCAAATGTGCATCATGAAGCTCTTTAGCTTGACTTCTCGTGAATGGTCTTGAAGGTTTAAACGTAGCATGATCAGGTTTAAACGTATCATGATCAGGTTCCTCCATAATACCTTAACGGAAACTACATCCTTTGTTCTTAGCTTACGGACTTGTCGGTCTAGTATAGCCACGGGTACTTCTTCATAAGATAGGTCCTCTGTAACCTACACATCTTTGATGGGGACGACCCGAGAAGGATCTTCGATACATTTCCTTAACATAGATACATGGAATACCGGATGGACAAATTCCAATTCGGATGGCAATTCCAACTCATAAGCAACACGTCCGATTCGTCGAAGAAATTTATACGGACCGATATACCTTGGATTCAGTTTACCTTTCTTCCCAAAACGCATGACACCCTTCATTGGTGAGTCTCTCAGGAACACCCAATCACCAACTTCAAACTCTAGATCATGACGTCGGACATCAGAATAAGACTTTTGCCTGCTTTGTGCCGTCTTCAATTGTTCCTGTATCACCTTCACCTTCTCAATGGCTTGGTGGATAAAATCTGGCGCATATAACTCAGTTTCACCGACTTCGAACCATCCAACTGGTGATCTATATCTTCTCCCGTATAGTGCCTCGTATGGGGCCATCTTAATACTGGAGTGGTAGCTATTATTGTAGGAAAATTATATGAGTGGAAGATGGTCATCCCAACTCCCTTTGAAATCCAAGACACATGCCCGTAGCATGTCTTCAAGTGTCTGAATGGTAGTTCAGCCTGTCCGTCAGTTTGCGGATGAAAAGCCGTGATGAGATTTACCTGCATGCCCAAACCTTTCTGAAAAGACGTCCAAAAGTTAGCTGTGAATTGAGCTCCTCGGTCAGATATAATAGACACCGGCACACCATGAAGTCTAACAATCTCCTTGATATACAGCTTTGCATAGTCTTCAGCTGTGTAAGTTGTCTTAACTGGTAGAAAATGGGCACATTTGGTAAGCCGATCTACTATCACCCAGATGGAGTCAAACTTATGATAAGAGAGAGGTAATCCAACAACAAAGTCCATATTAATCACCTCCCATTTCTAGGTTGGAACTTCTATGTTCTGGAGCAATCCACCGGGTTTCTGATGTTCTATCTTTACCTATTGACAATTGGGACACTGGGCTACAAATTTTGCAATAGACTTCTTCATGCTATCCCATCAATACTGTTCCTTGATATCATGGTACATCTTTGTTGAACCGGGGTGGATGGAATATCGGGATTGATGAACTTCCTTCATAATCTTCTCTCGCAACCTTGCCATATTAGGTACACATAATCGGCCCTGGCACCTCAATGTTCCATCTCCTCCGATCTCAAAAGCTGAAATTTTGCCTTGCTGAATGCCCTCTCTCAATTGTACCAAGGTGGGATCTTCATATTGCCGTGCTTTCACCTCGGCTACCCGAGTTGATACTGAGGTATTATGCACAGTGACACCCCCGTCCTCAGAGTCTAACATTCTGATTCTCATATTGGCCAGCTGGTGAAGCTCTTTAGTTAACCCCCGTCTTCCTGCTTCAATGTGCACTGAGCTTCCCATTGACTTACGACTGAGGGCATCTGCCACAACATTAGCTTTACCGAGATGATACAATATCTCGACGTCATAGTCTTTCAGTAACTCGAGCTAACGTCGTTGTCTCAAATTCAACTCCTTCTGACTAAAGATATACTGCAAACTCTTGTGATCTGCGTAGATGTCAACATGGACACCGTACAAGTAGTGCCGCCATATCTTCAAAGCATATATTACTGCAGCCAATTCCAAATCATGGGTTGGATAATTCTTTTCATGCTTCTTCAATTGTCTTGATGCGTAAGTGATCACCTTTCCATGATGTATCAATACGCATCCCAAACCTACACCTGAAGCATCACAATAGACCACATATCCTTCTGTTCCCTCTGGAAGAGTAAGCACTGGCGCGGAGATCAACCGATTCTTTAGCTAATGGAAACTATGTTCACAAGTGTCGGACCATTGAAATTTGGTAGCCTTCTGTGTTAACTTGGTCAATGGTGCCGATAGAGAGGAAAACCCTTCTACAAACCTTCTATAGTATCCTGCTAGCCCTAGAAAGCTGCGGACTTCTGACGGTGTTGTGGGTCTTGGCCAACTCTTCACTGCATCGATCTTCTGAGTGTTGACACTAATACCCTCGTCAGATATCACATGGCCTAGGAATGCTACTGAGTTCAACCAGAATTCACATTTGGAGAACTTCGCATATAGCCTGAGATCCCGTAGGGTCTGTAATACTATTCGCAAATGGCCCATATGTTCTGTCTCCGAACGGGAATACAGCAGAATGTCATCAATGAATACAACCACGAACACATCAAGATAGGGCCTGAATACAGTATTCATGAGATCCATAAAAGCTGCCGGGGCATTTGTTAGCCCGAACGACATTACTAAGAACTCAAAATGCCTATATCTTATCCGGAAGGCTATTTTTGGAATATCCCTCTCCTTGACTCTCAACTGAAAGTACCCTGAACGTAGGTCAATCTTGGAAAAACATTTGGCACCCTGAAGTTGGTCAAACAGGTCATCAATTCTTGGAAGTGGGTATTTATTCTTTATGGTAACCCTATTCAGCTGTCGATAATCAATACACATCCTCAACGACCCGTCTTTCTTCCGCACAAACAAGACTGGTGCACCCCAAGGTGAAGTGCTAGGCCTAATGAAGCCCTTATCCAGCAAGTCCTTCAACTGTACTTTCAACTCTCGCAATTCTACTGGGCCCATTCTGTATTGAGGAATAGAGATCGGGTGAGTATTAGGAAACACATCGATGCCAAACTCAATCTCCCTTTCAGGGGGAAGACCTGGGAGTTCATCTGGAAAAACATCCGGAAATTCATTGACCACCGGGATTGATTGTAGAATAGGCGACTTCGCCTCCACGTCCATAATGCGAACGAGATGGTAGATATAACCCTTGGAGATCCTTTCTTGCCTTAAGGTAGGAAATAAACCTACCTTTCGGCGTTGCAATGTTCCTCTTCCATTCAAGGACGGGTTCACCAGGAAATTGAAATCTAACCATCTTCGTATGACAATCAACATTTGCATAGCATGATGCCAACCAATCCATTCCCATTATTACATCAAAATCAACCATTTCTAACTCAATTAAATCTGCCGAGGTTTGACGACTACAGATCGTCACAGTGCAACCTCTATATACTCTTCTAGCAATCACAGATTCCCCTATCGGAGTAGATATCGTAAAGGGTTTACTTAGCGATTCAGGTTTGATGCCAAACTTATCAGCCACAAGGGGTGTAACATATGATAATGTAGATTCGGAGTCAATCAATGCATATACATTACAAGAAAGCACTGATAATATACCTGTAACTACATCCGGAGATGACTCGAGATCCTGTCGACCTGCTAGAGCATATATTCGATTTTGAACACCACTTGAGCTCGATACAGCACCTTCGCCTCTACCACGATTGGCTGGCTGCTGAAAACCCCGTGCTGGAGGTCGAATGGATAAGGAAGAACCAAACACAGATCCAGTCGGCCGAGCCATACTACCATCTCTTCTACTAGGACAATCCCGTATCACATGGCCAGGTTGTCCGCAAAAATAACATGCATCAGAACCTCGACGACACGGTCCAAGGTGGGCCTTGCCGCACTGATTACAACGAGGTATTGAGGACCTCGTCTGACTAGTATCCCTGTGATGTTGCGAGCCTGATGCCCGCGAACTCTGTCCTGGACCCGAATAGGTAAGTCGATCATATTGAGGTCTCTGAAACTGTAGAGGAGCGTTAGTTACAGAAGGCGCCAAACTCCTCGAAGATTGGGGCCTGATACTACCTCTGAAGGCACCAGAGTATCCTGCAAATCTCGATCTCTTATGCTGGCTCCTATCCTGCTCCCTGTCTGTTCTTTGTTGACGCTTACGATCCTCTAATGTCTGGGCATAAGCCTGAATACGAGCAATATTCATGCCCTCTATCAAGGATGCTGTCGTGCACTCATTTATCAAATTTGGTCCCAATCCGTTCACAAACAAATGTACCCTATCACCCATCTCGGCCACCATATGGGGAGCATACCTTGCTAAAGAGTCAAACTGCATGCTATACTCTCGCACACTCCTATTACCCTGTCGAAGGTTCGAGAACTTATCAGCTCTAGCTCGTCGTATCTCAACTGGCAGGTAGTGACGAAGAAAGGCCTTAGAAAATTCATTCCACACAGGTGGGGGAGCATTTGGACCCCTGGATCTTTCCCAACTATCATACCAGAGGACTGCTAAATCCCGTAACTGAATAGAAGCCAATTCCACTGCCTCTGTATCACTAACATGCATAACCCGCAGTGTACGGTGAATTTGATCAATAAAAGTCTGCAGGTCCTCCTTGGAATCTGACCCGGTAAACACCGGAGGGTCTGAATTAATAAAATCACGAACTCTGGTACTAACTGGTTTATCAGCAGCACCTGTATTCTGCCTTTGAGCCTGAGAAGCTACCAAGCTAGTCAATAACTGTACTGCAGTCCGCAAATCCTGGTTTGTAGTACCAGATAAAGGAACTGGAGATGCTGGGTGGCTTCTAATATCCTTTGGGGAAGGAGGAGTAGATGAGGTCCGAGACGGCATCTCACTCTGAGGCTCACTTTGGCCTTCTCTAGCTTGGGGCACCTGACTGGTACCCTCTCCCGCATCTGTATCGAGCCGTCTACTATTTGCTTACTTCCTAGTCGAAGGCATCGCTGTACGTAAAACAAGATGAATGTTGGGGACGAACACATACGACTCAGTTCTACGCACGATCTAGATTTAGTAAGAAGGTAACAATCCTAAATGTCAGGCAGCCTCCTGATTATAAAATGTGGCGCGCTACACACCCATAATCAGGACTCTACTAGACATGGCTCATAGACAATCCCTAGGACACGACCTGCTTTGATACCAAATTTGTCACGACCCAAGCCGGAGGGCCGCGACGGGCACCCGGACCCTACTCGCCGAGTGCCGGCATACCTGCTATCTTACTTTCTTTCTTATTTATAAGGCCGATGAATGCCCGTATAAATAACAACAATAATCATAATTAGCTCAGACCTTTCGATAACAACACATTTCATACATATCAACATAAATACCATACCATGACGTGAACATACATATATAATATACTATGGCCGCCACGGTCATCATGCAAAAACTATACAACAAAAGATACATTTGCCGACATTCCAACTGTACATGAGTCAACCCACTGTCTATTGTCTATGAGCCTCTACCGAAACATATGTAATGCAACCTGTGTCGGAACAGGGCCCCGACATGCCCATAATGCCTATAACCAAAATGCATACCAAGACTGTGGCAAGTCCGAAGGATGGATCTCACCAATATCCGATGAACTGATAGCCTACTGTGGTGGGGGAGCCTCGTCTATCTGTCTGCCCGGACCTGCAGCACGACATGCAGCATCCACAAATAAAGGACGTCAGTACGGATAATGTACTGAGTATGTAAGACAGGAAAAATAATATAAGAACAGTAATATGCATCAGGATAAGAAACATACAACCTGTATCATCTGAAAGCCTCTGAGGCGACTAACCATGACATGCCTAAGGTGCATATGCATATACATATATATATATATATATCCTCTTTAAAATCATCATATATACATATGCCTCTGTGGGCTTCATCATCATCATACCCAACTGATCAGTGGTTGCACAATAAGTGCCATCGCCCGGCCGACCATAGCGCGGCTCGGTGTTTATATAGTTGCACAATAGGTGCCATCGCCCGGTCGACTATAGCGCAGCTCGGTGTAGTAAAATAGATAATGCATGCTGGACTCATATGAATCATACTTTCATGGCGACGTAAGGTCGGAGAGCTAATAACACATCAATCTTCCCATAAGAGGGGAAACAATAAAAGCACTCCTAGCTTCTAAGAATAGAGTATCTTTGAGGGCTCGTACGTTCATTGCATTTGTATAATTGGAGTCGTGCAAAGAAAGAATGGTATAGTCTTACGTACTTGGTATACACTGCATCAATTCTCAAGCTTATGCAATCGTCATACTCCTTAGTCTACAATAGAAGAAACGATTCTATCATTTTCCTTTAACCGATATAGTTATTACTAATGACAAACTTAGTTCTATATGGTTTTTCTCCACACCCTTCTTCTTCTAAAACTTCACAAACATAGTAGTAGCACATGCAGCTCATAAATAACCCAAAACAACCATAACCCATTCCATTAGCAGTAATTAAGTTGAACCCATGTCTTCCATTCACCATCCCATGAGTTCTTACATGCATAGAGTGAATTATCAAGAATTCCCAGAAAAGAATGTATAAGGAAAGCAGTAACTCACATTGCATGTTTGATAACTCAACCCTTTTCCTTGGTTCTTCAATTTCTAGGTCTCACTCCCAATTAGGGCTTGAAAGAGAGAGAATCAGTTAGGGCTTAATCTTCAGATTTCTCCTCCAATTAGAACTTGAAAGAGGGAGAAATTGGTTAAAGTTTGTGTGGGACTTTGAGAAGGAGTCGCAGGTGGGTCTTCTTCTGGGTTTGAGTTTCAGAAAATGAAGAAAGAACTGGTCTAGGCCCTTTTTTATAGGTCAGTCAATAAGTGATACACGTACCTGACGTTTTCACATCTGCGACCGCATTTTCATCGCAGAACCAACATGTGGTTCGCATTTTGGACGCGAAACATAGCCTAGAAATCTGTCTCATTATGCGATGAAGAATGTTAGATTTGCGGTCCGCATTTCATAAATGCGATCGCACTTATGACCGCATTTCTGGCACTAGTTTTTGTCCAGAAATCTGTCTTGGTCTGCGATTTCAGTGTGAGAAATGCGGCTCGCATGTGGGTTCTGCGACCGCATTCTCAGCTTGGCAAAGCCTTTCGCTCTTTTCTTAACTTTTTGAACTATTTTCCAGGTTCTTAGGCTCTTATATGTAAACTATCTTACGGCGAAATCTAACATACGAATTTACGGGTTGTAACATGTCACGACCCGCCCGGCGTGCCCGCGACACGGGCACCGGACCCTGCTTGCAGGGTACCGGCGAACCCTTCATTGTAGCTAACTTATTTTCTTTACTTATTATTTCAAACAAAAAGATCATTTAATTGGGCCTTTCATTAGAGACACACTTCATGCACATGCATACATACATATATCCGTGGAACGTATTATTGTGTTTTAGGCATAAGATTTACAAAACGTGTACATACCCGGACACCTGTCCATACATAACCAATATTTGTCTATACACTCCTGACATTGTCTATTGAGCCTCTACAATAACAGACATTAAACATCCTATGTCGGAACAGGGCCCCGACATGCCCAAAGTATCTACACCAAATGCATACCAAAATGTAGCAAGTTTGAAGGATGAATCTTGCTATGTCTGCTGAACTGGTAGCCTACTGCGGTAGGGGAGCTCCGTCTGTCAATCTATTAGGACCTGCAGCACGATATGCAGCATCCACAAAATAAAGGACGTCAGTACGAAAATTGTACTGAGTATGTAAGACAGGAAGCACAATATAAGAGCAGTAATACGAGCATCAGGATAGAAACATGTAACTCGTAGCGAAGGAATTGCCTCTGAGGGAAGCTAACCATAACACGTTGCAATATTTATGTCTAATTACATACTTCTATTACATTGTTGTTATATTGCCTATTTCCATCATTACAGCATTATACTTTTACCCTTGCGAGTTTGCCATTTTCATATACATTTATTGCTACCGGATGCGTTGCGCAATCGTTACCTTAAACCACTATCAGTGCTTCTGTGGGCTTGTCAGTTTCATATATATTTACTATTACCGAAACCGTTTACCTACACGTTACCACACAATCACGTACGCCTCTATGGCTCTTTATCGTCATACGCCTCTGTGGGCTCATCATTATCATCTCATAGCATGCCTTACCCGGCCGTACTAGGCTCGGTCATAACATATGCCTCAGTGGGCTCATACCCGACCGTACTAGGCTCGGTCATAGCATATGCCTCTGTGGGCTCATACCCGGCCGTACTAGGCTCGGTCATACGAATTCAGTCATGCACATATATATATAT